>JAJJHT010012836.1:261983-437251 GCA_021223865.1 Drosophila pandora
ATATTATGGTCAAATATAACATGTGTGGAAAGTCCCAACCCTCTAACTTAAAAAACACCAAAGTTATGGCATTTCCGATCAATCAGTTATATGGCAGCTATAGGATATAGTCGACCGATCCCGGCCGTTCCGTCTTATATACTGCCTGCAAAGGAAAGAAGGGTGTGTGCAAAGTTTCAACTCGATAGCTTTAAAACTGAGAGACTAGTTTGCGTAGAAACGGACAGACGGACAGACGGACAGACGGACATGCTCATATCGACTCAGGAGGTGATCCTGATCAAGAATATATATACTTTATAGGGTCGGAGATGTCTCCTTCACTGCGTTGCACACTTTTGACCAAAATTATAATACCCTCTGCAAGGGTATAAAAAGAACAAAATCTAAATTGATTAATTAATTGATAACGAATTATTTAACGATTAGGCACAGAGTATCCAAAAAAATAGTTGGTCGCCAATGACACCGAAACCAATATGCTCGACCAAATTGTAGGGGAGCGCGTCACTTGGCAGACCGGTAAACTATACGCGCCAAAAAATGCATATACATACATACATACAGCAGCGGATAACGGTGGGAAACGAAAACGAGAATATTATCGCTGCATCTATTTGTATGTATGTAAACCAAATATATATGCACCTTTATTTTATCTGTAATAAATAAAATAATTTTGGCTGCACGATAGTATTTATTTGGACGATTTGTAAATTCGAGAACGAGGGGTAGGGGGCGACAGTGATTGCAACTAATATAAATATTCTCTTTTTTATTATATCCACAGGCAGTACATTTAGGTTAGCACATATATTTATAATAAAAATTTTAGAATTTTTATATATGTTGTTATTAATTTTTGCTCTACTATTTTTTCTACGTACGTATGCGCCAAGAATTGAAAGGAGGGTGCAATATTCCAGCACAAGACGGATTTTAATTTGTCTTATCTCAACTTTCAATTTTTTGCACAAATACCTGGGGTTCTGCTTTCGGATCCTTTAATCCTGCGGCCACATTCCTTTCACAATTGATGCAGGTGCAGGGCATGGGGACGACGAATCCTTCCAGAAGCAGCTATGGAGAAGTTTTATTTCGCGACGCGGAGAATTCTTAAGTTTTATTTGTGAATTCACTAACACAAACGTCGCGAGCAACTCTTTTTGGATATATATATGTTATATATATTTTTATATATGTTTTATGTGTCACTGTCACTATTTTTTGTTGTTGCTTTTTTATTTAATTATACTACAGTCCACCCGGGGGCGCCAAAATGTTTATCGAGATTAGTTTATCTCTTCGCGAAACCAAAAGGAAAAAATTGGTGGCTGTAGAAATTAAATAAATTGCGAGAAACACGAACGAAAACGAAAATGCGTGCACTCTTCGACGTTATAAAATTCGATTATATTCATATTAACAAACCTTAAGCCTAGCTTATCTAGTGCGGCGAAGCGGGGCGAATTCATGGGAGAGCGAAAGTGAGAGCTTCACTTGCGCTCCCGCTCCGCCCTAAACTAACTTACACTAGACTTCATAAAATTCCACTTATTATCTACATCTAATTATACAAGCATCTTTAAAAATAGCAAGGTTGTGGCATTTCCGACCGTTCAGTTATATGGCAGCTATAGGATACAGTCTTGGTTCAAAATGGAATCTGTACCAAAGAATCTGCACCCTTAAAAACTTAAAAAACATCATGGTTTGCCAATTTTGATCGTTTTATGATAGCTATAGGATATAGTCGGCTGATCCTTATGAAATTATATACTTATTGATATTTTGGCCAAACATAACATGTGTACAAAGTCCAACTTAAAAAACAACAAAGTTATGGCATTTCCGATCAATCATTTATATGGCAGCTATAGGATGTAGTCGACCGACTTATATACTGCCGGCAAACAAAAGAAGGATGTGTGCAAAGTTTTAACCGATAGCTTTAAAACTGAGAGACTAGTTTGCGTAGAAAGAGACAGTCAGACATTGTTATACCTTCTGCAAGAGTATAAAAACAACACAGTCCGGAAAGCAAACAAAGTTTTGTGGTATTTTATCTCGAAAGAAGATTCACATGGCGCAGACATATTAAGACCTAGAGAACTATAACTGAAAGCCTTGATTGGCATATTAACACACGGTCGTTCCCTTGTCTGGATTAAAAATTTCTGCTGTACAACTCCGTTCTAATACCTGATTGGGGCTTGCGCTCCCAGTTTTGGGAGAATGCCAGAAGTAAGAATATTGACATATGCAGTCCAAAGAGCCAAGTCAAAAAACTTAGAACAACCATAGGAGTACTGTGGTACGTTCGAAACGAAAAGATACAATGATGTCCAGCCGAGACGTCCAGCCACACCTGTCTTCAACGTAACGTTCCTGTCATTAAAAGCTAAGGCTATTATAATCTTATTTTTAGTGTCTTTTTAAGCTCTACACATTGAATTGTTACTACGAATTGTTGAACCAGGTTCCGTGACAAAGCTTGGAGAATTATTAGAACGATCTAACGGTTACGATGTCCTGATTAGGTCCTATAATACCTAATCAGTTATCGAGATTCAGAGATGTCCACTTTGTTTGATCCAAATTGTTCTAGGGAAGCAAGACCCTACCACAAAGGCCAAGTCGAAGGATTCTCTCGCAGGAAGCAAGAAAGGCAGCCTACCACCGTATGAATCCAAGGCATGATTCTTAAAGCAAAGGTGCCGGACGCTTAAAAACGTAAAATTTGTGTTGGCTATGCATCCAATAAGTGAATTTAAGGATTTGCATGACGAAGTGCGTTGGCTCGCTCGTTGCTTTGTTTGTCTGAAGGAAATGAACCATATTTTAATTTGGTGAATATGATATGGTGAAATGAAATACCGAAACCTGGATTAATTCCTCTGCATATGATTTTGAAATTTTCTGTTCCCAAGATCACTGTGTTTTGAATGAATTGGACATCTTTCGCAGGCTGTGTCCTCAAAGCTGTTAGTAATGAATACTCAGCTGAACTTATCTTATTTTCGAATCAGTTCGAAATCGAGTTTATTGCTGTACAAATTTCTGCTGGTCCGACTCATATTTTGCTGACCTGCTTCTGTTGGTTGATGATACTGTAAATGTTCACCACATTGAGGCTATAGCCTCAACTTAATAGCTATTAAGTTTGCAACGACCCTGATATTATCCTAATTATGAGTGATTTTAACCACATCTCCTGGATCCCATGTGAAGATGACAATTCTCTGCTTGCCAGTTGTCACAACAACATTATCGAAGATTCAGGGATGTTGAAATTGCTCTATTCCAAATTAACCCTATCCTTAACACTCTTGGCAGATGTTTAGACCTTATTTTCTCTAATATGATATTCTCTGTGACTGTACTTTGGTCTTCACCAGGACTTTCTGAGGACTTGCACCATCCTACACTATTGGTTTCTGTGTTAATTTATATTCCTATTATTCACGCTAACTATAAGGATCAGCCTCGTACCAAATGTTTCAGAAATGCGGATTACAATGCTCTTGGCAATCATTTGGCTGGAATTGATTGGGAATATATTTCATCACAATATTTACTTGTCTAACCATGGATATCTCATTTTGTGCTGGTTTTTATTCATAATGTCCCTAGCTGTATTCTTAGATACTACTCTGATATCCTATACTATCCTTTTACTACCCTATTCAATTTATCTTTGGACCTTTCATGCCTTCCCAAGCGATTCAATGAACCATTTCATATTCCGCTTCATAAGAGAGGTTCTTAAACAGTTGTTTAAAGCTACCGCGGAATTGCTAAACTTTCTGAGATTCCCAAGCTGCTGGAAACTAGTAACATCGCAGCTGCAACATCAAAAGTTATAAACTTTACATCTGATGTTTCGCAAGACAGTCACTTAGGACCTCTTCTGATTATTCTTTTTGTTAATGACCTACCTAGTATAAAGTAGCTATGCTACTTTACTTGTGTATGCTGATGATGACAAGCTGTGTTTTTCTTTCTCTGACCAGTTCCTTCATAGACATCTGCAATTGGATCTTCATGGTGTCTTCTTGTGGTGCTATAACACATAACTACTCAAAGTGCAAGGCTATGACGTTTAATCGCAGTGTGCCTCATGTCATAACGTATTCACTTGAGAATTACGTTTTAGACCAGGTTTCCTTAATGATCGATCTTGGAGTCCTTTTCGACCACAAGCTGTCATTTAATGAACACATTTCAGTAACAATTAATAGCCAGAGTACTTTCTTTTATCGAGGGCTGGTCAAATGAGGTTGATGATCCCCTCACCACTAAGACTCTATATGTCTCTTTGGGTTCATGCGTTTGACTTAAACAATACGCGGTTCAACATATGAGTATTGAATCTATGCAAAAGTAGTTTCAACTATTTCCATTAAAAAATTTAAACTATGACTCAAAGGGTCGAATTCCAGCATATCGTTCTAAAATTACTACACAAAAATTACGACAAAAATTATAACGTCGCATTGGAGCTTCTAAACAAAAGGTTTAGTAGTCGCAGCCTTAATTTTTAAAGCTCATGTTAATGAGATAATGCATCTGAGGACCACAGAATCCGCATCGGCGACGAGGCTTCGCAAGCTTTCGGACTAATTTAATTCGCATATGCGAGCCCTGGCAAGCATGGGTAAAACGAAGCAGATTGATAGCTGCATCATAATCCAAATGCTATTGCAGAAGGTTGATAATGCCACGCAGTCTAAGTGGAAGGAAATGCAGACTGACTCGGATTCCATTCCAACGTGGAAGTCGCCACCGCAAAGTACTCAGCTAGAAGGAGCAGTATTACAGATACCGTCGTCATTTTGAGAAGCGTCTGGCCGGGATATGCACAGTGGTGGATAGTTTAATAGGTCATACATTACCCAGTGTGGATGTGAAGCCGCTCTAGGACTTTGGCAGCGAAATGGCTACCAAGATGTCATCATCCAGCTGCAGTGACATCGAGGATAAAGACGACGACGACGGAGTGTGTCCGATGCGCTGCTGAGGACGGCGTCCGGAGCTACAAGCCCCCCTTGTCAACAAATTGTGCCTGCTGTCCATCTTCCAACAGGGGGAGTATGTCGGGTCAAGCAGCCGCCGGAAAGTTTGGCCGGCAATAATTTATTGAATTTGTTTATCTTTATAGCTCTATTCACGTCGCCCGCTTTCGAGCATTCGATCGGTCACCTGCATCTGCCGTCATGCGCTATCATTGTCTCGCTCTATCGCGATATCTCTCGGTCACTCTACAGCATCAAGCGTTGAGCCGCGCTCCCGCGTCTTTTATTCTAATTCGGTCGTCAACCCTACGCAGTCACATACAAACATATAAACCAAAAAATTGGGTGGGTACATAAATTTCGGCTCCGCCCAAACTCAAACTTCGTACATCGAGGCAATCCTCATCCTTCATCGATGTACGAAGATTCTAGCAATTTAATGTATACTAATTTTATTGCTAATTGTATTCCATAAAATAAGGCATTGCATGAGAAATATTCTTTATATATACCCTTGGGCTGCTGCCTTATCTACCATTGTGCAAGAACTCTTTCTATTTTAATTGTGTTAGTATCGGAATCAGTGAAATCTTTATCTGATTGCTCAGATTAAGAACAGTAGGGAGGTCCGATTTTTATACCCTTGCAGAGGGTATTATAATTTTGGTCAAAAGTGTGCAACGCAGTGAAGATGACATCTCCGACCCTGTAATGTATATATATTATTGATCAGGATCACCTCCTGAGTCGATATGAGCATGTCCGTATGTCCGTCTGTCTGTCTGTTTCTACGCAAACTAGTCTCTCAGTTTTAAAAGCTTTGCACACATCCTTCTTTTGTATGCAGGCAGTATATAAGTCGAAACGGACGGGGTCGGTCGACTATATCTTACAGCTGCCATATAACTGATTGATCGGAAACGGCATAACTTCGGTGATTTTTCCAAACATTATAGATATTAAAAATATCTTATCTACATTTTACATAAGGATCGGCCGACTATATCCTATGTCTGTCATAGAACGATCGGAATTGGTTTAACTTTGGTTAGAAAGATGGGACTTGGCATTTTGGGCAAAGTAATCCGATTTGCATAATTTCATAAGGATCGGCCGACTATATGCTATAGCTACTATATAACTGAAATATTATCTTATTCTAAGCTTAGCTACACTACTTAAAGTCAGTCACATTTTGCCCACCAATGCATGCACGCATCGGTAATAAATAAATGCAAACAAATATTTGGTGAACCCAAATTATAGTATAAATACAGAAAATACAGATCTTACTTTCGGCGGTCCTATTTATAATCATACAAATTTCCTGGTCCTTCGAACCGGATCGCTGTGTAGAGCTTTACCTGAGCTAATTGTAATCACTATTCACTATAAAGCAAACCCACTATCACCAGGGTACACAACTTGGTTCGTAGAAGAGATACAATCCTATAATCCACAGTCTTCTTTCTTCTTGATTCTGGTCAGGAAAGTTTGAGTAGGTGTTTTTCGGCCAACAATTTTCTGAACCAAACCACCAGAGGCCATGTCTGGCTAGCTGCTAAGGCGTAAAACCCCGTGAGGTACAATCGGCAGGGCTTTCCTCCGAAGGTATAAGTCTCAATTGGGCCGTCGTACTGAGTTCCAAAATCTTGCCAATTCGGTTGGACCTGAACGTCTTCCAGCGTATCGGGTTCACTTTAATCCAGTAGAGGACAATGGAAGCATCAGTCCAGAAATAAACGGACATGGGAATGTCGGTGGGTTAAAATTGCTTTAGGACCCATTTAGCCAAGAGAGTTCGATTCAAGGAATTGTTATTGGCTTAGTGGGTGTGACTCGACTCCGCCCTGTGAATAGGACCGTGCTCACTCTCCCGGATCAATGTTGAATTCGGCTGCATATGCTTGCGAAGAATCGTCACAGAAGACGCGTAGTTAATTTTACCGAGTTTGT
This sequence comes from Drosophila pandora, assembly GCA_021223865.1. NCBI lineage: Eukaryota > Metazoa > Arthropoda > Insecta > Diptera > Drosophilidae > Drosophila > Drosophila pandora. The sequence goes on from JAJJHT010012836.1 coordinate 268,955, forward strand.
GTTGCGATGACTTGATCTCTTATTTCAAGTGCTCCGTTAACAGTATTATGACCAGTTTGGACGTCAACGACATAAACTTCGTTTAAGAGTACTGGAGTTGCTAATGGGTTTTGGTGTTATTTGTTTTGAGCGAGTTGACGGAGCAGTGCCAAAGGTGATATAGGCTGTACTCGGCCATTTCGGTTTGATCATTCCTCCATAAAATGCGTTAAAAATGAGCATCATCCTGGTGCATGTCGATACAGTGATACATTCGTTGGATATATACGGCAAACACGTAGCGATGTAGCCTCCATTTCATGATGACAATAAATCATTTTGTATTGGTGGACCGATGCACAATATGTCGTTGATGTTTGTGGTGACTTCAGAGAGTTGCTTAAGGTAAAAATATTTTTTGATGTTGCAGTTATATTGCTCTTTAAGTTTGTTGTTTTTACTTAGCCTGCGTTCCCATTGGGTTGTCTGGAGGGAGTACGCTGGAAATAATCTTCACACCATTGTTCACACACCATCTGCTGTGCACGTCCTCTCAGAGCCAATTCGATCGAGATCGAAAACCCCTGTACCAGAGCGTTTAAATTAGTCTTATGGCATCTAATAGCTGGTTTCATTATTATGCCCAAAAATAATCCAACCCAATTGGGTGAGTTGAGCAATGGGTTGATTTGGGGCTCCATTCCGCAAATCTGGCAGCAATAAATATGGTATTAGATCCACTCCGAATGAAGCGTCGATGCGACCTGACCTGGGGAAAGAGGGATCTGCAAAATGTAATCCCTGAAGATGCTGACAAGTATCATCACTGACTTTACTTGGTAGATGAAATGTTAACGAGTTGGGGACATAGTCTAGTCGCACTAAATGATGAAATTTAGGATCTGTACATGAGTTGTAAAGATGAGTGGTGCTGAGATCGACAATTCGTTTGCGGGCAAAGCAATCCTTGTAGAGAAAGTCGGGACATCGTCGTAGAATGTGAGGGCCATTGCAGTTTATGCAGACAATGGGACAAAGTGGTTCCACACCACGACAGGATCTATGGTGGACAACACCCTTAAAGTAGCCGGAACCTTTTGCTTGGGACTTTGGCGTTGGAAATTTGTCGATTTGTTGATCGTCGAACCCAGAGTGGGCTGAGATGGTTTCAGGCTTTCAATGATATTCATGCTGACGAGGCGATTGTTGAAGAAGGTTTCCAAGATTACAAAACTCGGGATCACGGGAATACCCCAATCAATGCTCCCAGGCTTGTACCGAAGACGTAGGCAGTCTGGAGGATGATGAACATTGCGTGTTAGAATGGATATTAGTTTTGAGACGGTTGAATTCGTTGAAGCACACGTTTCGCTTGCAAGGAAAGGTAAGTCGTAAAATGTATTAATTTGGTGCATAAACTGCAGACGTGGGTTATCGTAGCGTTTGATGGGAAAGTCCCATGCGATCGTGTAGGCGCCATCCGTTAGTTCCATTTGGTGTACATCGGCTCCTGCTCTTTTGGCAGTGCTTCTTTAAGGATACCGATAAAGATAATAAAACCGCTAAAGATTCGACAACGCCTGGTTCTGACGAATAAGTTCGCGAACAGATCATGGAAGGCTGGCCATCCGTATACTTTCCAGAAAAGTTAGGTACTGGCAGCTTTGGAAGTTGGACTGCCCCCGGGCCGAGTATCTTAGCAACAGGCATCACTTGTTGCTCGGTAAACGCTGGAACGCTAGAAAAAGAATTTCCGACTCCGTGGATAATAAACAGAACGCTGTGATGAATTCTTCATCAAACTGGTCCGACGAAGTATGGGTGTGTGGGGAAACCCGTGGTTACGAACTTTTGTTGAATTGCTGGCTTAGCAAGTTTAGCTTCAAAAGGCGCAGTTGGAAATAGTGATAAGTATTCCGAGACGTGCTGTCCTTTTTAAAGTTTATTTGGAGTTGGTTGAGTTGATTATGAAGATCTTCCTGAAGCGCAAATAAGGTGTCGGCGTTTCCACCCTTTGCCGTTGTTTCTGACTCTGCACTGGAAGTGCTCGCTGCTTTTCGCTTCCTCTTTGTCAAGGGGAATGAAAGAGTTGAGGAGAAGAGCAACTGTACAGTGTCGTAAGGTTCCCCTCATGAGCCACCAATAATGCTGTGACAAAACCTATTTGGTTTATATGCGGTATGTCATAGTTAAGCAAAGTTTTGCTCAGGGGCTTTCTTATCCAAAAACGACGAACCAGAGATAACACAGGCCGACAATTTCCAACTCTTTTCCTCAACATTTCCAACATTTTCCTATGGAAGATTCTTTCTTATTAAAATCATTATATCATACCATGTTTAAATTTTGGATTTAAGGAAAAACTCGAAATAATTTTATTGAACTAACTGTAAGTTAAACAAAATTTTCTTCAATTAAAAAGGAGTTTTTAATCTCATATTTGCAAAAAGTCAAGGCTATCTACAAAATCTGTAATGTTTTACTGAACCTGCTGAAACAGCAATACATTTTTTCAGCATAGAAACAGTTCTAGATAGCCAAAAAAAAACTTCCACAGAAAAATGTTTGAGGAAAAATCATAGAAGACCAAAAATTAATGTAGAAAATCGGAGTTTTCAACTTTGGATGAGTATTGTTGGTAAATATGGTAACTGCTAGATGACATTTTTTAATTTTAGTTGGTACACATACATTTCAAAAATGATATGTACTTGAAACAACGGTCATCGCCATTACATGGCCTATATAATTCAATATATGGTAAAATTTGATAAATTTATTCTCTTAGATGTACCGCGGAAACTGTGGGTGATGGAACCTATGTTAGTTCTGGACTTTGGTTCAGGGGAGCCTGAAGGCTATGGAGCAGATGAAATTATGTGTGGAGATTTTTTGCTGTTGGCCTGTGTAATTATTGAACTTCATTAATTTATTCATTTCTCAATTTACTTTAAGCTGTCTACGAGATCTAAGTTACAAATAAGATTTTTAATGGGTGTGCTTGAATCCCTCGTGGCTAATAACCTAATGCTTTCTTATAAACTTTCTAAATAAACTTCGGTTCTTACTCGCTTTAACTCGCTGTTCTTACTCGGTTCTTTTCCAAAAACGCGAAACATGCTAAGAAAGCCTGCAGATATTCTAGGGAGAACTTGGATGGATTCTATGCTCGATACAGGTAAAGGGTAAAGGTAAATAACACCCATACAGTGGCATTAAAGGAGGACTCAAATCCACTCTTGAACAAGGCTTACTCTAAACTAGGGAAATCAAAATGTATCCTTTTTAACCGCCCATCCAGAGGACGACCGATAGTCAGCCAACTCAACAGCAGCTCTGAAAATGACCCTGCAGTAAAAATACTTGGAATTCATTGGAATCCTAGCATTATGTCTAAGTCTTATTGTTTTTAAGGGTCATCTAGAGCGGAGTTTCTAACGAAGACAGATTTCTATAAGACGTTTCTATACTCCCTGTTGTAAAATCATTATATGCCGATCTGGCTATCTTCACGAGTTGGCGCCACGAATCATCTAAAAGAACACAGTCCTACCGACTGTGCTTTTCGAGGACTCCTACATTCCAAGCTCAACTTCCACAGCATCTGGTGGAAGTCTGGCTGGACTTAACAAGCCAGTCTCAAAAGCCAATCCATCTGATCCTGATAAATGCATAACCTAGAAACGTGTGACAAAGCCAACAACTGCATATAGCTTTACGGAAGAAAGAATAAATTAGTTGCTGATCAGAAAAATTTTATCGTGCACCTGCTATATCCGAATAGAAAGTACTAATATCGATTTTTTAACTGAATCAGAGGCCGGAAACAACAAACGCAATTTCTTATCTCAAAGAGGACATAAGATTTAAACTTATTCGCCCAAGTCCTAACTTAGTCGCTTCACACTCTTCATCGATCCACAAAGAATAATGCGAGTTGGTGGTCGGATTGAACGAGCCACCGCCAGCTACAATATCTATCTACCTATCCATCTTCCACACTCCACTACCATATCCATCTACCTATCGTGGTCCCGAACTATTGACCTCTAGCGGATCCATTAGCTCGACATTTTCACTGGGTCTTTATAACTTGAAATGTTTTTCGAAAAACTGTGTTTCGTTGCATGTCATATTTTCTACTTTTAACTTTCTGATCGGGATGCCCTACACAGCACTTCCTAAACCATGTATGCTGGATTTTGATTTAAATTCATTTTATTTTCCATTCTGTTGTTTAGAAAAATTACCCGGCTTTTGGAAAAGGTAGTATCTATGTATGTAGTATCATATATGTACTACATAGCATATGTAGTATCTCACATCCCTGCAGGCTTGAACAAAGTGGACGATAGAGATGGATAACTTGAAGGTGGGCCTCCTTTTACCGACTTAGGATTCTGATTTAGAACATATACCTATATTTACCTTTTGGACACTATTGACCAAAAGGTCAACACTCTCGGCAATGGTAAAAAATAAAATAAATGAAATATTCTAATATTGTAATGGATATTGTAGTTAGGACAATAGCATTTTCAGGCAAAGAAACACTTACCCGAATGTCACACGATCATAAAATTCAAATGCAGTTAGCAGGTATCTCAATCTTATTTGTCTTCGAGGTTCGAAGATTAAAGCACGTACTTTATTGTCAATCCAACCGCTCAAAAAGACATTTATATTTTTACTTTCAATACGTTGTAATATATTGAAAGGCAACTTTTTCCGAATGAACTCTGAAAAAAGGGCATTCATATGAAAATAACCATGATTTTTAAATATTTTAAAGTTAACTGCTTTGCAAATATATATTATGTAAAATAAATATAGGTTAAAAAAAAAATATATATATTAAACCGCAGCGGAAATAAGAATAACCTTTCATCTAAAAATACAATAAAAAATTTTTTGCAATGTGTTGACAGTCACTAAAAAAATACCCGACAAAACACTCTCTTTTTCTTCTAATAATTAGGAGTCAAAAAGAAACTTTATGCCTGTCAAGATAAAAAAACGGTTGAGGACCATTCACGAACCAATCCAAACATTTGCCAATTAAACTAAAATGTACCCTTGCATTTAAATGACAGTTTATTTTATAAGATAAATATCGAATATAGTTGGTCGATCCTTATAAGAATTACACCATCAAATCAATTTTCTAACAAAAATGTTGGAAACAGCCCCAAGCATCTTTAAAATAGAAAGGTTGTACCATTTCTGATCGTTCAGTTATATGGCAGCTATAAAATATAAATTATGCAATTTGGCAGATCGGATTAGATAGCCCAAAATAGAATCTGTACCAAGTCCCAACCCACTCACTTAAATGACACCAAAGTTATGCCAATTTCGATAGTTCAGTTTTATGAAAGCTATGAAGACTTATATGCTCCAAATAAATATAACCGCGTTGGTTAATAACTATTACTATGACGAAGGCGGGCATGAGGCGGTCCACTGATACTTTGACTGCAGGTCCAGCGACGGATAGGGTGAAGTGTTTGTCGTTCCTTTCGATGACTTCAAATGGACCGTCGTATGGAGGTTGAAGTGAAGTGCGTACGGCATCATTTCGTAGGAATACATGTGAGGTGGTTTCCAATTCCTTAAATATAAATGGTTTGGAGGTGTCATGATGAGCTGTTTGTGCTGGACGGATCTCTTGCATGATTTTTTCCAATTCTTAGGCATATTCCGTTTGGGATTGTATTTTGTTTGATTGGTGGAAAAACTCTTCCGGCAACCTGAGCGTAGTTCCGTATACTAGCTGTGCGGGTGTTGCTTGAATGTCCGGTTTGTAACCTGTGCGAAGTCCTAAAAGAATTATTGGTAGTTTCTGTGGCCAATTCGCCTGATTTTTGCACATGATGGCAGCTTTTAGTGTTCGATGCCAGCGTTAGATGATTCCGTTTGCTTGTGGATGATATGCGATTGTACGTAGGTGATCGATTCCCAGTAACCTTGATAATTCATTGAATAGCCTCGATTCGAATTGTCTGCCTTGATCCGTTGCGACTCGAGCCGGTATGCTAAAACTGGAGATCCAGGAGCGAATGAGGGCGGATGCTAGGTATCGGCTTGCATATCTTGGTGGTTAATTTTATGGTTAATTTTATGTCCTATGAATTCAATTGATTCTTTTCTGAAACTACATTTGCTGGGGTTTATCGTGAGATTGTACTAATGCAGTTTCTCGAAAACTTGGCGCAGATGGATATGATGTTGTTGTATGTTGGCCGATGCGACGGCTATATCGTCGACGTAAACAAAGACAAAGTCCAAATCTCTGAATGCTGTATGCATATAGCGTTGAAATGTTTGAGCTGCGTTACACAGTCCAAATGTCATGTGTGTGAATTCAAACAGACCAAACTGAGTTGTTATGGCCGTTTTAGGGATGTCTTTAGGTTCTATTGGGATTTGATTGTATGCGCGGTTGAGATCGATCTTGGAGAAAATAGTTTTTCCATAGAACACGTGTGTGCAATCTTGTATGTGTGGTAGCGGATACCGGTCCGGTATGGTTTGCGCATTGAGGGCGCGGTAGTCACCTCATGGTCTCCATTCACCAGTAGGTTTTCGTACCATGTGTAAAGGTGAAGCATATGGGCTTTTAGAAGGTCTGCATACTCACATGTCCATTAAATATTGGAACTCGTTCTTTGAGTTTCTCTGTTGTCAGTCTTCGTGGTCGCGCGAAGGGTGGTGCTCCTTTAGTGTCGATGACGTGGGTGACGCTAGTCGTTGACGATGGACGATGTGTGATTGTGTTAAATTGTGTGATGTCTTTAAATTATTCCAACAGTTGAACGAATGCGTTGGATGTGTTGAACATTTTAATAACAGATGAATTTTGATGTGTGTGGATACCACAGCATGTCAAGCGTATTTTGGCATCAACTAACTTAGCCTCCTTGATGTTGACAAGAAGGTTGTAGTGGTGTAGAAAATCGGATCCAATGATTGAAGTATTGGTATCAGCAATAACGAAGTTCCAAGTGTAAGGACGACGTAGTCCTAGGTCCAGTGTCAAGCGGATGGTGCCGTATGTTTTTATTTCTGTGCCGTTCGCTGCAAAGAGTGTATGGCGATTGGCCATATGGTATACAAAACCATATGGTGTATGGTTTTGTATATTCTTTTGTAGTCGCCGAGCTTAATTCCAGTTGCGAGTCTGTCCAAACGTACCATTTCCGAGTCCGTGAACTTTGAAAGGATCGCTTCCTTTAAGGTGGAATAAGGGGCAGTTTCGGGTGGATTGTTCACAAGATCGTGTACTTGTTCCAGGTATTTGGGGTCTGCGTAGGCGATGACTGCAGCGAACTTTTCCTGTTCTTTTCGTGCACCAAGTCCTTGTAGTGCGAACCAACTTTCTATCTTCGTGAAGAACATTTCTATGTTTGTGATTGATTGTAAACTTGGGAACGGCATCTTTCCAAATACGGATTGAATTATGGCTGTGCTAGTGAATTGCGCAGCGTCTTGCGCGTCAGCGAAGTCTTCGTTTTCGGCCAATGTTGTGAAATACTTGTGTGTATGTACTCCAGACTTTGATGTGATGTGAAATTGTTCTAGTTGTCGAGGGTCACCAATTATGGAGACTTATATGCTCCAAATAAATATAACCACGTTGGTTAATAACTATTAATATTTATTAAAGATAACTGCATGAATAGTGTGGATACAAAGATTTGGTTGAATGTATATGTTGCCAATATTAAGATGATTTCTTGAAGAGTGAAGCTTCTTGTAGCGAGTAGTCTTTTTTGTATGCCCAAAGGGATTTTAGATACCATGGCGAAGAAGTATTTATTCATTGCTATTTTAAATTGTGTCGGTTGACTCGCCACAAAGCTAAAGGATAAAGACGGACGACCCTTATGAATTTCGGCAAATCAGAATATTTTGCCCAAAATGGAAATTGTACCAGTTCCCATCTTTCTTACTTAAAAACACGAAAGTTATGGCATTTTCGATCAATTAGTTATATGGCAGCTATAGGATATTGTCGACCGATACCGGCTGTTCCGACTTATAACTACCTGAAAAAAAAAAGAAATTTGTGTGAAAAGTTTCAACTCGATTGCTTCAAAACTGAGAGACTATTTTGCGAAGAAACAGACAGACGGACGTGCTCATATCGACTCAAGAGGTGATCCTGATCAAGAATATATATACTTTATTGGGTCGGAGATGTCTCCTTCTCCTGGAACATCAGCAGATCTTGCTGCTTTCTCGGATTGTTAGCACAAGTGTGAGTTGCACACTTTTGACCAAAATTATAATACTCTCTGCAAGGGTATACAAATTTGGAAAAGTCCCAAGCTTCTATATTCAACAAGAAAGGAAAGCTAACTTCGGGCGGAGCCAAAGTTTATATGCCCTTGCAGTTGAGTCGCAGTCCGATAGGTGGCGACACGCATTCTATATTATTAGATATATAGCGGATCGTATATAGTCGGCCGATCCTTATTTAATTTGGCATATCGAGTTATTTTGCCCAAAGAGGAATCCATTGAAACTCCCATCCTTCTAACTTGAAAAACAACGAAGTTATGGCATTTCCGATCAATCAGTTATATGGCAGCTAAATCAGATTCCAAAATAGAATCCGTAGAAAGTCCTATCATTCTTGCTTAAAAGACACCAAAGTTATGCCAATTCCGATCGTTCAGTTATATGGCAGCTATAGAATATAGTCGGCCGATCCTTATGTAATTCCGCAATTCAGATTATTTTTTCAAAAATGAAATCTGTACCAAGTCCCATCCTTCTAATTTAAAAAACAACAAAGTTATGTGTGCCAATTCCGATCGTTCTATGACAGATATAGGATATAGTCGGCCGATTCTTATGAAATTTTGTACATAAGATATTTTGGCCTAAATATAACATGTGTGGAAAGTCCCAACCCTCTAAAAAACACCAAAGGTTTTGCATTTCCGATCAATCAGTTATATGGCAGCTATAGGATATAGTCGACCGATCCCAGCGTAAGAGAAAACTAAGAGACTAGTTTGCAACCAGATTCAGAAAAAAACTACGTTTTCCAAAATATACACTCACTGTTGGGACTTGTGCCAGCATCGAATAGCGCAAATATTTCTAATTAATTGTCTCAGTGTAACTAGCCCCAACGGTCCACTAATTACCCGTTATCAGCTTTTCCATATTCTTTGATTCTCCCAGATTCGCATGCGCTTTTTTGCTATTTTGTAGCGCATGCACTTTGGGAGCTTTGGTGGAGCTTCTGGTTCGCAAGCTCTTAGTTTATTCACTTGTATATTCGGCTTTGTTTGGATCGGCAGCTGCAGTTGTTTTGGGGTTAAATTGACCCATAATAAATTGAAATATAAATTTAACCTCGTTTTATTAATTCGCCCGCTTTCAAAACGCTGATAGCTCAACACTCACTTATAGCTGAAAACTGTTTTTGTCAATCGAGTACTGGTCTTAAAAAATAATATCATCTTACCTACAACTTTTATTGGTGTTAAGTCATTGTCGCGAAAAATGAAAAAATTTTTTTTTATAATGACAATTAACTTTGGAACTTCATCTGCTCCAGTTTTACGGAATGTTGATGGTTCATGAACAGCATTAATTGTTGCAAAATTGATACCTATACATTTAACGAAAAATTAGTACTCTTTTAAAATAAACAATCACAAGTATCATACCTAGAGGTTCCAGAATATCTATAAGCTTTTGAAATGGCTCAATTATTTTAATACATCGAAAGCACCAATCATTATAAAACAAAATGATATAAACCTTTTTTGCTGAATTTGGCAGAATAGTCTTCTCAAAATAGTTCGCAGTTACTGATAGTTTATGGAATAGCCCAATATCATGACCAATCGGAAATTGGTTTCCCAAAGAAATTTCATCATATTGATCGGTTGAATATCGGTTATATTCACTATAATCATATTTTTTTTGTAAGTATTGAGAATCTTTATCTGTAATCCCATAAAGGTCATAAATTCGTCGACGTTCTGTATCGCTTAGAAGTTCATATGCTGACTTTATCTTAAAAAATGTTTCCGATGCGTCAGGAGCTTGACTTTTATCTGGATGCCTGAAATATATAAAAGTTTTTAGTTACCGAAAATGCATAATTTTTTGTTGATCTTTTTATAATAATTACACAGTGTAACAGTGATTTTGAACTTTTGAAGTGACATAGTAGGAATTGGTTATTGGGTCGAGTATATCACAAAACCATGTTTGAAATATTTGTAACACCCTCAAAATCTTGATTTATGGTTAAAAACCCGTTTTTCTGAAAAATTTTGAAATCGGTTGAAAAAAACGCGTCCAGGAAGTTTTAAGCGCAAAGAATTCCCGAGAAACGTTTTTTTAACCATAAATCAAGATTTTGAGGGTGTTACAAATATTTCAAATATGGTTTTGTGATATACTCGACCCAATAAATAATTACTACTATGTCACTTCAAAAGTTCATTTACATTTTTTTTTTTGTAACACTGTGTTATTTTTCATAATATTGACCTACCATTCTTTTGCCAGCTGTCGGTAAGCAAGCCGTATTTCCTCTAAAGTGGCAATGTTGTTAAGTCCAAGTGCATTATATGGATCGTGTGAAGAGCATATAGATGCCCATACAAGCACATTAATAATTATAAAATTGAAATGCATTCCCATAAGTTATTTTAAAGCTGCATAAACAATCATTTAATGTGCAGTTTCCTAAAATAAAATTAAATAAATATATATTTTAATATTTTATTTAAGGTTATTCAAATTTTCAATTTAAATTCAAATTTTTTTCCTATTAATAAAACATGCATTTCATTTTTTTAAATTATAACAAGAACGGGACAAGGACGGCTATATCCGAGTTTGCCGCCTATATTATACCCGGTACTCATTTTTATTCCCTTGCGGAGGGTATTATCATTTTGTTCAACGCAGTAAAGGAGACATCTCCGACCCTTGATACTTGATTAGGATCACCTACAAAGTCGATATGAGCATGTCCGTCTGTCTGTCTGTTTCTAAGAAAACTAGTCTCTTAGTTTTAAAGCTATCGAGTTGGAACTTTGCATCCTTATTTTGTTTGCAGGCAGTATATACGTTAGAACGGCCGGGATCGGTCGACTATATCCTATAGCTGCCGTATTCCTCTTTGGGAAAAATAATTCGATATGCCAAATTTCATAAGGATCGGCCGTCTATATACGATCTGCTATATATATAAAAAATAAGATGCGTGTCGCCACCTAGCGGATTGCGACTCAACTGCTAGGGTATATAAACTTCGGCTCCGCCCGAAGTTAGCTTTCCTTTCTTGTTACTGTATGATACAGTAATTGCATGTTCTGCTTATGGACCTCTTAAGTAGTTTGTAAGAGATGTTACCAAGCAAAAGCAAACACCGAATAGAAAAATTTAAACAAAACTCTATAATTCACTTTGTTAGGTAAGTTCAATTGTGCGCATGTTAATAAAGCATGCAGGCGTTAGACCGGTGCCGTGCGTTTAGTGTAGTTCTCCATCTCCCTATGCACCGTCCCAAAATGAGCTAGCGATCAGCTGATCGCAGCGTTAACGCACCAACGCAACGAGACCAAACTGAATACCACTAGAGCCCAATCTAGACTTCCATTGATTTGGACAACATTCAAGCTCACATTGAATATGATTGGGGTGGGAATTGGGATTTAAATCTTCTCCTCCCTTCCTAACCTAGTAGAATTTTACAAATTCACTTACCTCTACTAATAAACCGTAAAACAATGCTGGCTTTTGTATTTCACACAACCTTAATAATGTGCATCTAAATTTATTCCTCTATTCCGTAGCCATTTTAGATCAATATATGCCCACCACGTTCATTATACGGTATTATGTTCGAACTACATCCCACACACTTTCGCTTTTATCCACTTTTAACTTAAATCTTCAATATTTAACAAACTTTCTACATATATACCGGATCTTACACATATATCAAATCGTATATATTTGGCCGATCCTTATGAGAATTTCACTAACAAATCAATTTTTTAATAAAAATGTTTAAAACAACCCCAAGCATCTTTAAAAATAATGGTTCTGCCATTTCTGATCGTTCGGTTACATGGCAGCTATAGGATATAGTCTACCGATTCCGGCCGTTCCGACTTATATAATAATTCCGACTTATAATTTTTATACCCTTGCAGGGGGTATTATTATTTTGGTCAAAAGTGTGCAACGCAGGGAAGGAGACACCTCCGACCCTATAAAGTATACATATTCTTGATCAGCCGGTATCGGTCGACTATATCCTATTGCTGCCATATAACTGATTGATCGGAAATGCCATACCTTTGGGGTTTTTTAAGTTAGAGGGTTGGGACACACAATTACTACACATTTAATATTTGGCCATAATATCTTATGTAAGGATCGGCCGACTATATTCTATACGTGTCATAGAACGATCGAAATTCGCATAACTTTGGTGTTTTTTATGCTACAATGAAGGGACTTTTTACGGGTTCCATTTTGGACAATATAATCCGAATATTATCCAAATTTCATAAGGATCAGCCAACTATATCCTATAGACGCCATATAACTAAACGATCGGAAATGGCACAAACTCTAACTGCAAGGGTGTATCAACTTCGACTCCGCCCGAAGTTAGTTTTCATTTCTTTTTGTTTTTTCATTTAAATATTAGTTCGTGACATATTTCAGATGGAAAACGGCGTGATGAACTTACTTATACAAGATCGAATCAACCCCGGGATTCCACAGACAGGCAATTTATATTATAAAGGTAATAAGTTGCGTAAATAAATCAGATAAAACAATCTTGAATAAAATTATATTTTTATTTTATTTTATTTTCCCGCTATATATAAGAGCTTGTGTTATATATTGGAAGGAAAAACGTTCTCTTATTTGTATACCCTTGTAGAGAGTATTATAATTTTCGTGAAAACGTCCAACGCTGTGAAGCACACATCTCCGACCCTATTAGGTATATATATTCTTGATCAGGATCACCACCTGAGTCGATATGAGCGTAACCGTAAGCAGTCTCTCAGTTTTGAAGCTATCGAGTGGAAACTTCCTTCACACATCTTTCTTTTGTTTGCAGGCAGTATATAAGTCGGAACGGCCGTGATCAATAGACTATATCCCATAGCTGCCATGTAACTGAACAATTGGAAATGGCACAACCTTGCTATTTTTAAAAATGTCGTCGAAGAATGCCCTCAGAAATTGTCACTTTTGTCCGACTAAAAGAACGGGTTTTACAAGTTTGTCTTTAAATTGATTATTTCAATAAAAAAAAAACATTCAAATGGGCCGTTTAAAAAACTGCAGTGGTGAGATCACATCAAAAAGTTGATAAAGGATGAAAAATCCTTTCGAGAAGTGGTTGGACTTGCTAAATATTCAAATAAGATGATAAGAAACTCCATAACCTATAAAAACAATATAGTGCGCACACAACATAATCTGAAAGCCTGCAACCCAAGAAAAGTCAATCAAGCATGGAGGATGCAGCGTCGTAGTATGGACCTTCTTTTAATATAATGGAGTAGGTCCTATACACAGGATCAAAACTATTATGAACCATTACGTCTATGCGGATATTCTGCAAACTGTTTTAAATTTATCAACCAATTAAATAGGCTGAATGAAATTTAAAAGTTTTCAAGAGGAAGCAATTTCTGTAGACTCCTGAAATATTTATGTTTTTGTATAATTTTGACTATTAATTAAGAATTAAGAACTATTATTAAGAATTTCTAGACTATACACACTTGTTTCTATATTTTATCGTGACTTTACATGCCACAGAGACTCAGTATGTATATATAGGCTGCCAGAGGAATGCCATATCGGGTATACTTTCTTGTCATTTCATATTTACAAAGATTGTGTATAATTGATCTTAAAATGTTTTTCGGATCGGCCGACTATATTCTATGTAAAAAAACATTAAAATTCAAATACTAACATAGGTTAAAAGGTTAGGTTAGGTAAGACGGCTGGCGGTTACCTCCTATAGAGGCAGCCACCATATTTAGACTGTATACGGTCCCTTGTGATACCGTATGTCGGATCTAATTCCTCTTATTCGCAGAAAGGACTCATGATGTAGCAGCTTCCCCACCCTGAGGCTTTGGTAAATTTTTCTATCCTGTTTGGATATGTTTCGAGATGTTGGTGAGGAACTTATCACCTACGTGTTGAAGTCTGAGGGACTGCAGGGCTGGACAGTGGTTTAGAAGATGCTTAGCAGTTTCATTCTTTTCTTCGTCCCTACAGCTGCGACAGTAGTCGTTTTGGGGTGAACTCATTTGCCTAACATGTTCCCAATAGTCAGTGCCCCGTGATGACTCTTGTAACCGTACTGATGCGAGTTCTGTCCATCCTAAGTAATTGGGTAATATTTTCTTTGAGATTTTGGCCAAGAGTTGGCGGGCCAACCGGCAGTTGAGGACGGAGTCCCGCAGAGCTGGTTTTCTCTCCTGATGGCCTCCCTGAATTAAAGTTTGTATGAGGCTATTGGTACACCGCTACCTTCCAGTTCACCTTGGAGCGTTGTGATGGTGCCTATGCGTGTCAATTCGTCTGCTATGCAGTTGCCTGTGATGTCCCTAGTTGACCACCTCGAGGAGAGATGATATTAAGTCTGAAACTGTATGGCATTTAGGGCTTCGTTTGGGGTGGATCATAGTGCACCACTGATGCATACTGCTGCTGCTCGGCGGATTTTTTCCATCTTCTTTAGGAAGTTCTTTTTGAGGGCTGGCCACCACCAGTACTGGCGCGTGGAGATTAGTTTCTGTGGATCTTAGGTAGAGGCCATGACTCATTCTAGCGTCTTAGGCAGGAAGGATGATAGACTGATTGGTCTGACATATTTTTGAGTCGTATGCGATGGCTCGCCCTCATTGTGTATACGATTCGCGATTTCAGCGACTGTTGTGCAAAATTTCCTAGTGCAAGGGATATGTTAAAGATATTTAGAAGCCAATTTGTGGTAATTTAACCTTCTTGTTGGATTTTGCAAGTATTCTCTTGTCAGGGCCAGCCGATTTATAAGACTTATAAATCGAGACTTATATATAATCCCTGCGAAAGACTGCTTCAGCTGTGTGTGCAGCCGCTTTGCCATGGGTCTTCTTGGCATATCCTGAGATCGCTCCCTTTTGGAATGGTTTTGGCTCCTGCTTCGGAGCTGGGGGTTTTGGCGTCTTGCAAATTTCTGGAAAGACACCTTTCGTGGCTATTCAGAATCTTTTTTCGGCATGTGAATCTGCTGTGGGCAAATTTGCTAGCCGCTGCAGGTTCGCTACCATTTCCAACACCAGTAGGAGGCATCATGGCATTTGGGTCGGGAGATGTCGCCATGATGGCGGCAGTGAGTGCCTTTCCGCTGGCCACCCCTAGTTTGGGGCGAGGTCCATCCCGGACCCTGCATAGTTGCCTTGGCCGGACAGGTAGGCTCGCCCGCCATCTGCACCGTCTTCTATTCTCGGTCAAAATCACTCACATGAGATGTGGAGAAGGGACAGTCCACCCAGTCCAGTGTTTATTTGCGAGAGTGCTGCTATGGTGTCCTTCGCATTATTCACAGCTAACCTTACTGTAAGGTCGTTCGCTATCCGCAACCTGCACCCCGTTCGGTAGCTCTAAGCTGGGCATTCTTGGAGTCATCTTACAAACTCTTTGGACCGTATTTTATAAAATAAAATAAATTCCTTCAAAAAAAAATTAAGTTGATCTAATAACAAACCCTTATAAAAAAACTTTTTAACATTTTAGATCTGAGACTTCAAAAGGAGATGTAATTTTTAATGGAAAACAATTTCAAGAGGATAATAAAACAAGCGAGACATCTTTAGACATGACAAGTGGGTTTTACCAAATTCCCATGCACAAAGAATCGGTAGAGTGTACAGCATTTTTCACCCCAGACGGGCAATATGAATTTTTGGCAATGCCTTTTGGTCCAGAAACGCACCTTCAGTACAGTCATGCAACGCACGTTTGTTGGCGTTTATATGGAAGTTATCACCCGGCACATTCGAGCCCCTCCCTTTGCTCAGCATTATTCTCCACCTACTACTACTACGCCCTGAACTCGACCCCAGACTCTTAAACCCCAATCCACAGCATAAGCAATTCCAAATATTCAAGTGCTGTGGGTTCAAGTACATCCGGGTATGTCGCAAGAGTGCAACTAAGTCACAAGTGTGCAACTTGTACGCTGACTAGAATGTTGCGGGAGAGCTGACACACACTCTAAGTGTTACGCTGACTCTTGACACCGGATAGCTGACTCCACACCCGCTGACACCACACACGCCGACACCCCACACGCTGACACCTCATATAGAGTTGGAGTGGGAGAACGGCCGATATCGAACTGACGTGTAAAAAGTGTAAAAGTGTAGAAATCTTTCCCAAAATAAGAGAAAAGAAAAAGGAAAAGTGGTTAGGAAAACGTGTAAAAACAAACAGTAGTGAAAACGTAGTTTTCTCAAAATGAAAAAAAAATAAAAAAAAAAAATAAAATAAAAAAATGAAAGGATAGATAGAGAAAGGTTAAAATATAAGTAGTAAAGTCTCCTCAAAATAAAAAAATATGAAAGAATAAAAAAAATTAAAATAGATAGAGGAATTTTAGAGAGATAGGGGATTTTTCTCAAGATATAAAAAAGAAAAGGAAAAGGAATTTAAGAGAGATAACGTTTTTTTTCCCAAAATATAAAAATGAAAATAGGAAAATAAGTAAAAGTAAAATAAAGGAAAAAGTATAAAAATAAAGAATACAGTAGTCAAAGTAAAAGTAAATATATAAAGGTATGGAAAGAGAGTATTAATACAAAAAAAGAAATATGAAATATGTAAATATGTAATGTAAGAACAAAAATGGGAATGAAATATAAAAATGAAAATGAAATCGAAAAATTACGAAATGTTGCATATGAAACAAAATTAAAAGAAAAAGAAGAAAAATATGTGTTGTGATAAAATAATGAAGCAATTACCTACCGCGGCGGTTTGCTACCATAGCATATTCGCGGGTGCTAAAATATTGCTTTATATAAAGTAATAAGAGAACCACCGCGAAGACATTCGCGAGTGGCAAGAACTATAACCAAAAGTAATATAAAAAGGGTTGTGTTGTGTTATAAAAGTAAAGAAACGGAATTACCCACTGCGGCGGTTTGCCACTGGCATATCCGCGAGTGTTAAAATATTGCCGTGCATAAAAAAATAAAGAGAACCACCGTGAGCATATTCGCGTGTGGCAAAAAAATATAAACCAAAAAATAAAGATAAAAATGGTGTGTGGCAACCTACTGGAAACCTACTGGTGTGGAATGCACCCAAAAAAGGCTGCCCAGTGGGTTGTGTGTGCAACCGTACCTGAGTAGGCCTGCGGGCAGTACCAAGAAAATAAAAAAACACAAGACAAACCCAAAATCAAAATTTACAACACACGAAACATAAAAGAAAAACTAAAAGTACGAAACAAAAAAGAAAAACTAAATGTATGCAACAAAAAAATGAAACTTAAAGTATGCAACAAAAAAGGAAAACTAAAAGTATACAATATACGCAACAAAACAGCACCCGTAATGCACGCTCATTCTACACCCTATTACAATTAAATAATATTATATTCTGCTATTCCTCATATTTAAAAAAAATTTATTTTTCTCATCATCAGAAGAATTTGAAGACGAACACGAGCACTCCAATATCGATACACAAATACTTGTAAAGGGTGAGTAAAGCGCTTTCTCCCTTCCTCCTCAAAGATAATAAATTCAGACAAAGATTGAATATTCCCTTTGACATAAACATAATCATTAAAAAAATCCAACAACATTTACGAATACTAAAAATTATATTTCAAGAATTCAAAGAATTAAATTGCTTACTTACTTATTATTTTTATACGACTTACACGTCATTCTCTTGGGGCCCCTTGGCATAGGTCTATAGTATTTTTTCTGAGTAAAACATTTTCCCCTTCCTCTTGAAATGGAAGAAATCAAGGCCACCCTGCAAAAATTCGACGAGAGCCTTAAGACCCTCTTGGATCAGGTTGTAGCAGTTAAGGAGGATATTAGGAAAGTCGAACTAGACCATGAAAAACGTAATCCCGCGGTGATCCAACCCATCCCCTTGGTCGGTCCGCGCACCGAATATGAATTAAAAGAAACGTCTACTTTGCCAGATTGCGTTTAGGAATCAACTGGTTTTTGACGAAAACCAGCTTGAGTACTCATGTGATCACCCGCATGTTGGTTATGTCCGTCATTTAATTCCGCTTAACGATGAGACTATGTCCGATTTAGTAAATATACTCGGTAAATATTTAAAACCCTCCATAATTAATGGAGTAAAGATTGCCGACACTTACCTCCCATCCTTCCAATCTACATGCTTTGAGAATTTTAAGCTATATAAAAATCGAATAACGCAGAGATTGGTAAAGGATTTGTCCGATTCAGAGCAAATCCCTGAGACAATAGAAAGGGAACATCGCAGGGCCCACAGAGGTCCAAAAGAAGTCACCATCCAAATTCTTGAGAAATTCTATTTTCCGGTTCGTGCTCAGTTGTCATAGTGCGACTGCTGCAAGCGATTCAAACATGAGCGTCATCCCAATAAACCAGAGTTGCAACCGACACCCATCCCAAACTACCCATGCGAAATATTGCATATCGACGTGTTCACCTTAGAAAAACGGGTTTATCTAAGTTGTATCGACGAATTTGCGAAATTCGCCAAACTTTTTCCCCTACAATCCAAGGCATCAATTCACCTCCGCGAAACACTGTTAGAGGCCCTTCATTACTTTACGGTGCCTAGAATGATAGTGTCAGACAACGAAAGGGGTCTCCTTTGTCCGACGATATTAAACTATCTCCGAACATTAGAGATAGAATTATATTATACCCCTACTCAGAAGAGCGAAGTCAACGGCCAAGTGGAAAGATTTCATTCAACCTTCTTGGAAATTTTCCGGTGTTTGAAATTTGAACATCCAAATTTCACGAGTGCACAGTTAGCACTGATCGCTGTGGACAGATACAACAACACTGTCCATTCAGTAACAAACAAAAAGCCCGTCGACCTATTTTTAAACCGCGCATCGCGCATCAATTATCAGGGATTATCAAACTTCAAGGAAAAAACACTTGAAGACGTTAGAGGCCTGATCAAGCGAAACCAGATTATGGCCAATATAGGACATAATAAAAATAGGACCGAACCCAAACAATACGAGTCGGGGGATAAGGTTTTCGTCGCTAATAAGCAAATTAAAACTAAAGAGAAACAACGTTTCAGACCAGAGGAGGTCCAAGAGAATCGCGGAGTAACGATAAAAACTAAATCAGCGAAAATCTTACACAAAGCAGACTTGAGGAATTGAAGAGCGCTTTACGACCCTCTCTTTTTAAAAAAAAAAAAAACAACAAAACACACAAAACTTTTTTTATTTTAACACTCTTGCAAAACATTTCTCTATTTTAACATACACACAAAAAACATTAAATGTAGTACACAAATAACACAGGCCAACAGCAAAAAATCTCCACGCATAATTTTACCTGCTCCATAATCTTTAGGCTCCCCTGAACCAAAGTCCAGAACAAACATAGGTTCTATCACCCACAGTTTCCGCGGTACACCTAAGAGAAGAAATTGATCAAATTTTACCATATATTGAATTATGTAGGCCGTGTAATGGCGATGACCATCATTGTTTCTAGTACATATCATTTTTGAAATGTATGTGTACCAACTAAAATTAAAAAATGGTATCTAGCAGTTACCATATCTTTGGAATACGCATCCAAAGTTGAAATCTCCGATTTTCTACATTAAATTTTGGTCTTCTATGATTTTTTCCCAAACATTTTTCTATGAAAGATTTTTATTTTCTTATTGAAATCAGTAGATCATACCATGTTTTAATTTTGGATTTAAGGAAAAACTAGAAATAATTTTGTATAATTTATTATAGGTGGTTAAACAATATTTTCGTCAATTAAATAGTCATAGTCATTAAAAAGTCATGGCTGTCTACAATTTCTGTAAGCTTTTACAAAACCATTTGAACAATAGATACGTTTTGAACATAGAAACAGTTTTAGATAGCCATGACTTTTCGAAAATGTGAGATTAAAAACTCCAATTTAATTGACGAAAATATTGTTTAACCACCTATAATAAATTCAATAAAATTATTTCGAGTTTTTCCTTGAATCCAAAATTAAAATATGGTAAGATCTACTGATTTCAATAAGAAAATAAAAATCTTTCATAGAAATATGTTTGGGAAAAAATCATAGAAGACCAAAATTTAATGTAGAAAATCGGAGATTTCAACTTTGGATGCGTATTCCAAAGATATGGTAACTGCTAGATACCATTTTTTAATTTTAGCTGGTACACATACATTTCAAAAATGATATGTACTAGAAACAATGATGGTCATCGCCATTACACGGCCTACATAATTCAATATATGCAAAAATTTGATCAATGTCTTCTCTTAGGTGTACCGCGGAAACTGTGGGTGATAGAACCTATGTTTGTTCTGGACTTTGGTTCAGGGGAGCCTAAAGGTTATGGAGCAGGTAAAATTATGCGTGGAGGAAAAAAAAAGTTGGAAATTGTCGGCCTGTGTAATTTAAGAATGAATACACAAATATTATACACACAAATACACAAATAATTTAAGCATGAATGCACAAATATTATACACACAAATACACAAATAATTTAAGCATGAATACACAAATATTATAAGCTCGGATAGTATATACACAAGCTTTTCTTTCCATCTCAATCACGATGCTCCACGAGTCTTGCAATCATCGGCGTCACATCAGCCGCGCGCATATACAAATACGACGCACCCGTCGTACCCCTGCAACAAGGAGAAGTATGGCGCATCAACGGAATGTTCAAACTGGTACACGTCATTGACATATCAAGGATGATGCAGCTAGTAGACGAAACTAGCCGGGATGCGGCAACCCTGACGGATCAACGTATCAACGCAATAACGAGGCAATACCTGGAGCAGGCAGCGGAAGGGATGAACAGAGTGATGAGGCCATCATCACGCAGAGCTCGAGGGGTAAACTGGCTGGGTTCAGCCTGGAAATGGATAGCAGGATCACCGGATGCAGAGGACTGGAATGCGGTACTCAACTCGGAGAAGATGATCACCGAAAACATTGACCAGCAAATTCGTATCAACGCTCGACTCTTTGACGCAAGCCATAAATCAATTCAACAACTGAATGATGTGGTAGCGAGAGTCAATGCGATTGACGGCGATCTCCACGCAGTTACAGCGACGCTACACAAGGCAATTATCCTGGCTGACAAAGTGGCGGAAATCACGAGGGCCTGCCAACTTGCCAAAACGGGAGTGACGAATTCGAACCTCCTGGATCACGAAGAAATTGAAACTATACTCACGGAAGTCAACGATCTCCCGTACCAAAACGCTGTGGAGGCAGTGGAATTTTCCCGGCCAACCGTACTCTCCAATGGCACGACGTTACTATACATTCTAGCCCTCCCCAAAGTATCTAATAGGAGATACGAACTTGTACGCTTGTATCCAACGGTATCAGGCGGAAGACAAATAGTGCTCAAGCACCAGAAGCTCGCACTAAACGGAGAGGAAACATATGCAGTAGTGGGCAGCTATTCCTCCATCGGCAACATAACAGTCTGCCCAGAAGAGGATTTAATAGCTTTGGAGGAGAACTCATGCATTCCACGGCTCCTGAAGGGTGGCCATGCATCCTGCTCATACCTTCGGAGCAACGAAGAGGTCGTGCAGTTAGTCAAGGATGGAACATTATTCCTCTCCAATTATAATGGATCGCTTGCAACACCCGAAAGAGACTACCAATTGGATGGGACGTACATAGTCCAGTTTAACAACGAAGTCATAACAGTCCGGAACAAAAAATTCACCGCCCATTCTGCAAATCACCCAATGGCCTTACCACCAGTACTGACCAACATTACGGTAACTGGCTATAGACCTTCCCTCGGTTACGTTGATGACGTCAACGCCCAAACCATACAGGTGATGTCTGGCGTTTCAAGAGGCGTAACCTTTTCGTATGTCTTGGAGGCTTCACTAACAGTAGTAGTCTTCTTGATCCTGTTCATCATCTGGAGGAAGCTGACCTCCACCGAAGGAATACCAACCACGAGGGTTATAACCGAAGACCTGGAAAACACAAAGAGGACGTCGACAACAGCCCACCATTCTGTTAATTGATCTGCGGGACGCAGACTTTTAGAGGGGGAGGAGTTATCACCCGGCACATTCGAGCCCCTCCCTTTGCTCAGCATTATTCTCCCCCTACTACTACTACGCCCTGAACTCGAACCCAGACTCTTAAACCTCAATCCACAGCATAAGCAATTCCAAATATTCAAGTGCTGTGGGTTCGAATGTTGCGGGAGAGTTGACACACACTCTAAGTGTTATGCTGACTCTTGACACCGGATAGCTGACTCCACACCCGCTGACACCACACACGCCGACACCACACACGCTGACACCACATATAGAGTTGGAGTGGGAGATCGGCCGATATCGAACTGACGATCGGAGGGTCACAACTCTGGACAGTCAGTCTTCTCCGGACCACAGAACCACGAAGCCGAATCCAAATATTCTTAAAATTAGTTTTAAATTGTTACATTTAACTACTATTTCCAATCACTAATTAAGGACTTGACGAATGAATTGTTAGCTTAAGACTTGAACAATAAATTGTATCTAACCACGAATATGAACGGAGTTCTAATCATCAGGTGATCAATGGAAGGACACCTTAACTTGGATGACGTAATGGTGGTTGCTACCACAAAAAGTGAGGCTTTGGAAAGGTTGCAATTTACTCTTGACTGTCTCTTGACGAACTCTGGATTCTTATTCAATATAAAAAAATTTTCTTTCCTTTTTTGATCCTTTTTTGATGAAATTTATCTCGTTTCATTTAGAATTAATGAAACAACATTTATATGTGGCAACAATGACAGAATTTTTGTAAGTTGTACCGAAAAACTGGCATCAAAATCCAAAAAACACGAATAAAAGTCGAAAACTTCAGTTTCAGGTGTAAAAATTTTGTCCTTTTTGTTTAACAAAATCGAAGATATATTTTTTTTTTCAAAAGCTACAACATTCAACTATTGAAAAACACCGAAAATTTTTAAATCGGTTAAAAAAAACGCGTTCAAGAATTTTTAGGGTGTTACAAATATTTCAAACATGGTTTTGTGATATACTCGACTCAATAAACAATTCCTACTATGTCACTTCAAAAGTTCAGTTACACTGTGTTATTATTGTTTTTGTTTTTTTTGTACCGAAATTAAAATTAAAATTTATTTAATTTGATTTATTACAATTTTATTTATTTATTAAATTTTTAATAATTTTTATATATTATAGTTTCATCGAATTTGCTTCTTTTTAGAAAAGAAATAATTTTATAGAATGGAGAGTAATAACCCCAAAATTAATTCCAAATGTTAATGTTAAATGTTAATGTAAAAAGCATTCGCCGGTTAGAGGAACGTTTTAAAGCTGGAGCACTTCCTTTAGAAATGACCGAGCTAGAATGTAGGCTTCAGGTTTTAGATGAGACAATTTCTAAAGCAAATGAGTTGCAAGACCAGATCGAGCAGTTAGACGAAATGGATGAATTTGGAGCCGAGTTGGAAGAATTAACAATCACAACCAAGGCCCTTGCCTTTATGACCTTATGTAATGCCTTAAATACAGTTGAGGACTCCCGCCCTGCTACTGCAATTTCTGCAGCCCCAACTCGAGCTAGACTTCCCAGTTTAGCATTTCCAAAATTCAGTAGAAATTATTCGGAGTTCAAAAATTTTTTAAGTCTTTTCGAGACCTTGGTACACAAAGATGTGAACATTCTTGATATTGAGAAATTTAATCATTTAATTTCTTGCCTCTCTGGTGAAGCCTTAGGAACTATCAAGGCATTCCAACCGAGAGTAATTATGACAATTCTCACCGAGAGTAATTATAACAAAGCTCTCGCTAGTCTAAAAAGAGTCGACTGTCATCGATTTATGGAACATTATTATCCATAGGAGACGACACTAAAATTGCAAACTCTATGATTATATATTTAGTTTTGAGTAGAGTAGATCCAGGCAAAAATGGAAAAGTCACTAGATTATGAGGAATTGCAGCTGTGTTCCGATTTCGAAAAGATATCAAATCGTAGATATCAGCATCTATCCGCTGAAGAGACTGGCAAAACAAAACAGGAGAAAACTGGGTTTAGCAAGCAACTTAATAGAAGTTCGTTGGCTTGCTCCTCTGCCATCACCAAACCAGTTATTGCAACACTCAAGATCATTTTGTGGACCAGTGCAGTCCGTTCGCTCACCTTGCTGTAATGCAAAGGTTTGAGTTTGTTAAGTCAGCAACTCTCTGTCTAAATTTTCTGCGAAAAGGTCAGAACGTAGCGAAGCGCAAATCGACTAGATGTCAAATCTGTGCAAGATCGCACCATAAAGTTTTGCACCGATTTACAGTGACTGAAAATAACTAAAAATAACGTTACCACTACCAACAGAAAATCCTCCTTCAGCGGTAACAAATGATGGCCCTTCTACTTCACATGTTTTGCATGCGTCGGGTCTAGAAAGGGTTAGCGACGTCGATCGTAAGCGTTCGAACAAAAAATGGCGAGCACATATTGGCCCGAGCATTACTTGACTCAAGGTCACAAATGAACTTCATTACTGACGATTTTGCTCAACGCTTACAGATCCGTAGGTAGGAATCATGCATCAACTTGCTTGGAAATGCCCAATTCACAAGTAAAGAACCATTTAAAAACCATTTCAGGCTATCACCCTGACCAGTCAGTGAACGTGAAAGAATGGACCCTACCAAGGAACTTGATCACCCATATTTTTATAAACCTCAGCAGATAGATATGTTGATTCGAGCTGAGTTATTTTTCGTACTTTTGTCCGTTGGCCAAATAAAGCAAGGTCCGGATATTATCGGGAAAATATATGGAAAATTCCTCAACAACCGGTCTCTAGCCTGAATTGCCAAGAAGAAATATTAGAATAAATCACAACTTGAAAAAATTATGGTCATTGGAAGAAGTGCCATCTTTTAAAAAGAGGTTGTCGCCAGAACAGGAGTTGTGTGAGGAACATTAACGAAAGACTACTAGAATACTGCCTTCAGTCCGATTTGAAGTCAGACTTCCATTTAAGTCGGATCCAAGCCTTTTGGGCAACTCATTCGAGATAGCCAAACGCCGTTTTTTGTCGCTCGAGAGAAGATTATCTCGAGATCCGAAATTAAAGAAAATGTATGTGGAATTTATAGAAGTATACGAATTCCTAGGTCATATGTCCCCTGTAAGCAATCTCTTGATTCAAGAACACCTCTTCTCCACACTACGTAATACCCAACCAGTGTGTCTTACGGCCTCAAAGCACAACGACCAAACTACGAGTCGTTTTTGATGCGTCCTGTAAGACATCTACACAAAAATGTTTAAATGATTTGTTGATGGTGGGTCCAACAATTCAGGAAGAGCTGTACTCAACTCTTCTTCGGTTTTGGCTAAACAAATTCGCTCTGAAAGCCGACATAAAAAAGATGTATCACCAAGTAATGGTAAATGAAGCAGATAGGCGTCACCAGTTGATAGTGTAAAGAAAAGAACCATCTGAGTCCTTGAAATTGTGCAAGCTCAACACCGTTACATATGGCACTACACCAGCCCCATTACTGGCCATAAGAGCCATAAGCTCGAGCTGCTAAAGTTAAGACCCAAGGTCTGACTTTTAAGTCGACGACATGTTAACGGGTGCTGGTTGCGTGGAGGAGCTAAAGACAATTAAGTCTGAAGTAACTCGGGTTCTTCAAAACGCTGGGTTTGAATTGAGTAAGTGGTTTTCAAACTCGCCTGAAGTTACTGCATCCGAGAGCACCGTTAAGCCAATAACACTTTCGAACTCAGAGCTGTCTATGGCATTAGGAATCGCTTGGGTTCCCAAAGATGACATGTTTTAATTTGAAATGTACACTTCAGTCATGGGTCAAAGGGCGACTAAGCGGAACATTCTTTCGGTTACATCAAAGCTATTCGACCCCCTTGGCTTATTAAGCCCAATCCTTATTAAAGAAAAGATCCTGTTGCAGGAGCTTTGCCTTAATAAGCTAGATTATGATGAGTCGATTCCACTGCATTTGAAATCAGCGTGGAAAAAATTCATAAGGTATTAAAGTCTCGTCGTTGCCTGCAAGGTCCAAAGTAGCGCCGGTCAAGACAAAGACGCTCCCCCGTATTGAGTTAAGTGCCGCTCACCTTCTCGCAGACCTCTACCGTAAAATCAAGTTTCTTATAAAAGTACCGATCGAACGCGGTATATATTGGTTAGATTCAGAAGTTTGTTTTCTTTGGATACGTTCCCATCCATCGTCGTTGTCAACGTTCGATTGAGCAATGTCGCATTGTGATAGGGCATTTCTAAGACGAGCACACAAATTTGTTTATTATGTACATGTTAATATTGTAATGAAATTACCCATAAGTAGGCGCGTGGACTTTTGGTTTAAATGATGCGTACTGCTTTTAATTATAAAAATCATTTTAATTAACTTTAATTCACTACATGAGCCGATGGAATGAGCCGATACACCTAGCGTTCCCTTTTTGACTGCTGCCATTGTAACTGCCAGTTGGCCGGGCTTTTGAAAACATATGATGTGCGTAACGCAAAGAGGCGGTAGCACTATACCTCGCGCATAATACCGCACTCTCATTGCCTCTGCCCACACCGAGGAGGTACACAAAATTTGATACCTTACCACGCTGGTGATGAGCGTACGCCTATCCTGTTAAGGAGCATACTTAGCACGGCACATCGTTGATGAATCGATTGATGGATGTTCCCACAGAATTTTCATTGGAACGTGTGTGGTAATTTTTGTTTATGCCGGACGCTCAAGATAAAAGCCAGAAATCACAGGAACTGGGCCTAAAACAAAAATCAGCAATCGCGCGGTTCCCACTGCATACGTACAGCCCACCTCCCGTCCAACCGACCGAGGGACGCTGCCGCATAACGTACGGCTCGAATCGCGGGGATAGATCCGAGAACGTTTAGGAGAAGAGTAGGGGTAAGATATTACGAGGAAGAGTGTTGCATAGATAAGGCGTTTAGTATAAAGGATTTAAGATTGTTAGTGGAGCAAAGTGGCAAGGTGTGGTAGAGACCATTGTAGTCCGAACATAATACCCTGAACGGATCGTGTTGGGCATATGTCGAATTACAATGGCTAAGGAGTAGAGGACGGAAGTTTCTAGTCCTTCTACTAGGAACGTTAAAATTTAAGCGTGTTAGTAAATGCTGACTGTCTACATTACCATATATAAGATTATATAGAAACATAACACCCAGCATCGTTCTACGATTTGTTAATGATGGTAAGTTGATTAATAAAAGTCTACTATGATAAGTGGGAAGGTGAAGATTTGCATCCCAATTAAGTCCCCTAAGGGCGAAAATCAGGAAGTTTTTTTGTACAGATTCTATGTGATCTCGGTGTACTCCATATTGAGGACTCCAGACACACGATCCATACTCAAGAATCGGACGAACCAATGATGTATATAACGTTTTTGTTATGTACGGGTCATTAAATTCTTTTGACCATCTTTTAATAAAGCCAAGCACACCCATAGCTTTATTAACCATGGTAGATATATGGTCGGTAAATTTAAGTTTCAAATCTAAAAGGACTCCCAGATCGTTAACCTGAGTTAATCGTTCTAAAGCGTTCCCATAGAGAAAGTACATAGCCTGGTGAGGACTAGTTCGATAAAAGGACATGAGTTTACATTTCGATCCATTAAGCTTTAGGTTATTTGCAAAACACCAATTTTGAAATTTATCCAAATCGGATTGAAGTCTAGATTGGGCACTAGTGAATTTATACTGAAGACAAAGCTTAACGTCATCAGCGTACATAAGTACGAGTGAATCAGTTAAGGCAAGGGGCAAGTCATTAATAAAAAGTGTAAAAAGTAAGGGTCCAAGATGGCTTCCTTGAGGCACCCCAGATGTGACGCGGACTAGACGCGAGGTAACATCTTTAAAGAAGACACGTTGGGTTCTTCCAGATAAGTAGCTCGAAATCCAGATAAGGAGGTCAGTTGGGAATCCCAAAAGACTGAGTTTACTTATAAGAAGCGAATGGTCGACAGAGTCAAATGCTTTACTGAAGTCAGTGTAAATGACATCTGTTTGTAAGCCATTCCGGAACCCATCCGTGATAAAAGATGTTAGCTCCAGTAAGTTGGTAGTGGTGGAGCGGCGCTTCATGAAGCCATGCTGGCATGGAGATATTATTGAACTACATAGGTGTTGCAAATGTGGAGTGATAAGTTTTTCAAAAAGCTTCGGAATTGCTGACAATTTAGAAATGCCCCTATAATTGGCAGCGTCGGATCCCTTTTTTATGAAGAGGAATAATGTAAGATTCCTTCCACATAAGGGGAAAGATCGAAGTCTCCAGCGAAAGATTAAAGAGTTTAAGGAGCGGTTTGCACAGAGCCTCGGCGCAGTTCTTCAGAACACAGCCTGGTACTCCATCGGGGCCTGGCGAATACACGGGCTTGACTTTAAGAAGACCCAATAACACACCACTTTGATCAAAAGAAGGGCAAAATATAAGGTTGGCTGATTGGATATTATAAGTGTAAGGCTGACCTGTACTGGTGCTAGGTGAGTATGTTGTTTGAAAAAACTGTGCAAAGAGATCGGCCATTGCCTGACCAGTGTTCGCATATGAGTTCTCAAACATAAGCATAGGAGGAGAAGATACATGTTTGCGCTTAGTGTTTACAAAGTTATAAAACTGCTTCGGATCCTGAGTAAACTGAATCCGGCAGCGGCGTATATAACTCCTATAACATTCAGCGTTATGCACGGTGAAATTGGACCGAGCTACTAAGTATCTTGAATAACTAACTGTACAGCCAGATATTTTATGTTTATTTAAAAGTCTATTCATAACGATCTTTAAATTTCCTAGGTGCCTTGTATACCAAGGCGGATTAATTGAAACGGACGGATATTTCCATGACACGCAAACGTCGAAAAATTTATTCAAAGTATAATAAAATTTAATTAAGGCAATGTTTACATCTTCACATGCCAGTAGATTGGACCAATCAAATTCCAAAATTAACTTATTTAATTTCATAAAGTCAGCCTTACGAAAGAAACGAACTTTATGAGATTTAAGTGTAGGCTTAAGGCCAATTACGTTATTGTTTTCTATTAAAACCTCAAGAGTGGGANAACTTATTTAATTTCATAAAGTCAGCCTTACGAAAGAAACGAACTTTATGAGATTTAAGTGTAGGCTTAAGGCCAATTACGTTATTGTTTTCTATTAAAACCTCAAGAGTGGGATGATATGGATCCTCTGGGTTGGAAAGTGGTAAAGTTCTGGAAAGAGTAATTCCATCAGGATCAGAAACGAAACACAAGTCCAGCAGCCGACCTAAAGAATTTCTAACGTGGTTAATTTGCCCAAGTGACATGTCGAACATGCCCGCCGGGAAGTCATGGTGCGAATTCAGCAATAAAGACGGTGAATTTTTAACATTGGACCACCTGAGTTCTGGGATATTGAAGTCACCCAGAGCTACTAGCTGGTCACCATCAGACAGACGATCAAAAACAAACCTAATAGCGTCTAAATGTTGCCAGTATGTGGGCGGTTCGGACGAAGGGGGTACGTAGGAGCACGTAACGTATAATGATTTATCGGACAATATGATTTTAATGCAAAGAAATTCTATGTCACCAAACTCTTGTGATTTAATCTCTTCAGAAGCGAAATTGGAGTCTACAGAAATTAACACTCCTCCTCCCCTTCGCAGAGTTCTATCACGTCTAAAAGTGGTGTACTTACTTGGAAAAACTTCGGAGCTTAAGATCTCCGGCTTTAACCAAGTTTCTGTAAAGACTATAATGTGAGATGCAAAGAAAGAACTATCAGAATACAGTTTGGGAAGCTTACTTCGTAACCCTCTAGTATTCTGATAGGTAAGTGTTAGTGAAGGCATTAGTTTTTTGAAGCTGACGTGGAAGGTTGGTCAGTGGCTCTAACATGTGGGAGTTTCACTCCCACAGGTTTGGTCATTTTTTTCTTCACCGTACTTGGCTGATGTTCTTGGACGAAAATGTTCTCTGGCCAGAAACTGGCGGAACAAATCGTCTTGAACATCTGCGCGGGCACACGTATTTTGAAAGATGACGTATGCCTGGTGTAGTTATATTTAAATTTAGTTATATCTGCCACCTTTATGTCGGCTTTTGATTTGGCTTTGATGTAAGCCGAGAGATCAATCTCAGAAGTATCAGGGGCAAGCCGGGAAACAAATATGTGTTTCGATGGTGGGATCACCTGCAAGGGTTTTGGTGCCGCCGTAACGAGTATGGCAGCATCAGTTCGTACCGGGGGTCCGGAAGCTTGATTGCCCTGTTCGGTGACTTTTAAGGGGGTTTCAATTATTGGGTCTGGTGGTATCACTTGAAGCGATGCCACAGAGGACATATCGGAAAATTGCTCGTTTATGCTGAGATATTCGGAAACCGAATTTTTCCCAGGTCCGGCCCTTGGGGTGGCCAGAGATATGAGCGGCTGCATAGTTGTCGGCTGAATAGGCTGAAGACTTTTCGCCACGGGCACATCACTAAAAGCAGATTTCTTACGCTTTGGAGACTCATTTAGTAGTTGAAGACTACTAAACTGTGTATCTAGCGCACAGAGTTGGTCGTTGATTTTACGAAAACCGCTAACCAGCTCTTTAAATCCACTTTTAGTCTGTCTCATGAACGATCTCATTTCGTCCTGAACAGCACGACAACCGTCACAGCAAAAGTGGAGACCAGACCTACGTGAGATGGCATCCGAAACTGAGGCCGTGAACCCGGCACACTTAGCGTGTAAAACGTTTTCACATAGCCAGCAGTGGATGGTAGGCTGGGATGAAGAGATTGTCTTATTACAAGACTTCAAACCACAGACAAGTTTAAATTCCATTATGAATATATTATTTTTATTATTGACGTACCGTGAACCACTGTGCCAAAGAGTCGAAAAAGGGAGAATAAAGAGGGCGATTAGTGAGAGTTAGTATAAGAGCAAAGAATATAGATAAGAATCTAGTGTGAGACAAAAGAAGCAACACCGTAAAGGATGAAGAAGCAGAGCAGTGCTATGTTTGGAAGAATATTAATAAATTTATTATTTTACCTCCAAATATATCACTGCACACGCGAAGCGAATCGGATGTTTGGGATGAAAAGAATCGGGTTTATGTAAATAAATAAAAATAAACACCGGATTGTTTATAATTATTATAATAAATAAAGATTTTTCAAAACGCAGTGCGCACAAAAAAAACACGTCCGTTCGCTTTAAGAAAAAGTGAGGAATGGCTAAATAAATAAATCGATACCAAAATGAACGGCTGTTTGATTAAGTCCCCGATCCAAGAGCTTTTCGTACACCCCAGAATTATTGGATTAGCGGACCAGCTGCGCAGCTTTCATGATTCCAACCAGTCAAGAACCAATGTGTCTACAGCGGCACGTCAATCCAGCTCATTACGAGTGGTGTGTTTAGCCTCAGCCCTTTTTACAAATGAACGCGCACACTTCTAGATTCTGGATCACAAGTTAACATAATCTCCAGAAGATTGGCTACCATACTGGGACTCACAACAACTAAAAGATCACGAAAAAAGACTATGTTGTCCATATCATCATTAACCACCGATTTCCAAAACAACTCAACGTAATCGTACTACCGGAAATAATGCCCAGTCAACTATCCCACCCTATTCAGGCGCCAAAAAATATCCCCACCTCAGTTGCGCTTAGCCGATCCTGAATTTACACAGCCCCAGAAGATTGACCTTTTGTTGGGCGTCGAATATTTCCATCACAACATTTACATTTGGGAGATGGACAGCCACTACTCAAAAACAGATAATTGGTTCATTACTCGCCTGGTCTCCTATCACCTCGTGATACTTAAAAAAAAATAAAGAAAGCCCGCCCGGAGAAAGTTAACGGAGAGAGTAGAGGAGCGAAGAATTAACGGCAGGAAGCGAGATTTGCAAGGATTAACGGGCGCCTCTGGCACTATATAAGCGAGACCGAGTCTTCTAGGGAAGCTGGAAGAGTTGAGTGAAAGACCCCCGTGGGTAAGTCTGACATTCAAGCGGGAAAGTTTCCTTGGAGGAATTAGGAGTATAAGCTGAAAGACCCCCCGTGGGTAAGTCCGACAGTCTCAAGTGCGGGATTTAAAGCGAGTGCGAAGGATCTGCGATCAGTAGCTTAAGGACCCCCTGTGGGTAAGTCGGGCGGCGGTACGCGAGTCAGTCAAACAGTAGAAGTCAGGTGCAAGTGAGAACAGGACCAAGGATCCGCGGCAGAACTGAAGCCCAAGGGTAAAACGAGTCGGGTTAGGTTATTCCCAACACGTCAGGTATCCGATAGCGACGAATAGGCTTAGCGTACGCCTTGTCGGTTCCTGACTAGGAAGACCAGGTGTGATCCTGTGAAGCAAGGGATAACCAGCTCGGGAACTCAAGCCCAACAGTGTAACCAAGCAGGGACACCCCGGGAAAGTCATTAGAATCCTGATCCAGGCGCTGGGGCGAATGCACAGCGTAAGACCTGGAGCTAAAGGAGACGCGACGCCAAAACCACTGGCCATAGATCCTACGGGTCGTATGCACGACTGTGTTTGGAGGCGAGTGACGAACGCGACCGGGGGTGTGTCCTGCGGGATAGGTAGGCCCTTCGTGCCCTGAGCCGGCCGCTAAGCAGCGAGAAGCATATCCTGCCCGGCGTATGCCTGGGAGGTGAGCCAATCGGTCTGTTAACACGGATTAGGTGCCGGCCACGGCGAAAGGGCATTCCCAGTGAGTCAAAGATACCGAAGATCCACGGCACCCGCAAAGGAGAAGCAGCAACAGAAGCGGCGACGACGAGGGTGCAACGGCGACGACGAGGGAACAGCAGCGACGACGAGGGACCGGCAGCGGCGACGAGGGACCGGCAGCGGCGGACGAGCAGTGGCAGCAGAAGAGCGGCGAAGAAGACAACAGCAACAACACAGGCTCCGCAACCAGAGTCCGTGAGTCCAAACGAATTGAACCGTGAGCCGTTTCGGCGCCAGGCACCAAGACCGCAAGCTTTGGGAGGGCATGTGTATTGGCACCAACCCGGAGCGGGGATCGGGGATTGACGGGAGGATGAGCGGTCAGTCGGCTGAGCCAAGCGGCCGGTGAGATTCACCTTTTTTTTTAAATTTAACATAATAAAGGGGATTTGTGTTAAACGAAGCATACCGTGTTATTTCTGGGCTCGGGCAATCACGTCGAATCTATAAATTCGGTGGAACGTACCCCCAAACTCTGTGAGCTAGTCGCGGCATTTGTTGCGAACAAAACATAGCAAAAACAGTTCGTTACACATTAATTTTTTTAACGAAGCTGAATCCTAAATTATACACTGCTCATAGATCATTTGAATTTTTTACATAAAAGTGAACCCAAGTTTGTCGGTATTGTTGAATTCACTCAACACAAGCAACAAAAGCCAAAAAGAGGTTTAAATAAAATTGAATTATTTTTCTTGGATATTTTCCAGATGTAAATTAAAAATTTGTTTAGGTAAAGCAATTGAAAAAAAAAATTTAATTTTTAATAGATTGGATAAGATTTGGATTATCATGGGTGGTTACCTTAACCTTCTAGATTTAAGTATCTAGATTTATGTGAAAGTTTAGAAATTTCATTAAAATAAGTGGTCAATTCAAAACAACAATACATATGTAGAGTTTGGGTTGCACATTCAGTTTTTTAATTAATTAAATTGTTTGGGTAACGTGTACAAGATTGGTTGTTCTTATTAATAACGCACGTCTTTCGCCTTCGGTGGAATTCTGTTGCTTCTTTTCAGTGACTCTCTTACTTCAACCTACTCGGATTGGTATTTAGCAAATGCTATTTTCTTAAGTGTAGCCCTTCCTTAATGTCCTAATGTATCCCAATCCACATTCCACATTCCATACATTAACTTTATTTGTTCATATACCCTGCCGACGTTGTTGATTGCTTTGGTCCATTGTGATCCTTTTTACACCCTTGCAGAGGGTATTATAATTTTGGTCAAAACGCAGTGAAGGAGACATCTCCGACCCTATAAAGTATATATATTCTTGATCAGGATCACCTCCTGAGTCGATATGAGCATGTCCGTCTGTCCGTCTGTCCGTCTGTCCGTCTGTCTGTCTGTCTGTCTGTCGGTTTCTATGCAAACTAGTCTCTCAGTTTTGGAGCTATCGAGTTGAAACTTTGCACACATCCTTCTTTTCCTTGCAGGTAGTATATAAGTCGGAAAGTTCTTAAGTGTAGCCCTTCCTTAATGTCCTAATGTATCCCAATCCACATTCCACATTCCATACATTAACTTTATTTGTTCATATACCCTGCCGACGTTGTTGATTGCTTTGGTCCATTGTGATCCTTTTTACACCCTTGCAGAGGGTATTATAATTTTGGTCAAAACGCAGTGAAGGAGACATCTCCGACCCTATAAAGTATATATATTCTTGATCAGGATCACCTCCTGAGTCGATATGAGCATGTCCGTCTGTCTGTCTGTCTGTCTGTCGGTTTCTACGCAAACTAGTCTCTCAGTTTTGGAGCTATCGAGTTGAAACTTTGCACACATCCTTCTTTTTCTTGCAGGTAGTATATAAGTCGGAACGGCCGGGATCGGTCAACTATATCCTATAGCTGCCAAATAACTGATTGATCGGAAATGCCATAACTTTGGTGTGTTTTAAGTTAGAGGGTTGGGACTTTCCACACATGATATATTTGACCAAAATATCTTATGTACAAAATTTCGTAAGGATCGGCCGACTATATCCTATAGCTGTCATACAACGATCGAAATTAGCATAACTTTGGTGTTTTTTAAGTTAGAAAGATGGGATTTGGTATAGATTCTATTTTGAGAAAAACAATCTGATTTGCCGAATATCATAAGGATCGGCCGACTATATCCTATAGCTGCCGTATAACTGATTGATCGGAAATGCTATAACTTAGTTATTTTTCAAGTTAGAAGGATGGGAGTTTCAATCGATTCCTCTTTTGGCAAAATAATTCGATTTGCCAAATTTCATAAGGATCGGCCAACTATATACGATTCGCTATATATCTAATTATATAAGATGCGTGGCGCCACCTAGCGGACTGCGACTCAACTGCAAGGGTATATAAACTTCGGCTCCGCCCGAAGTTAGCTTTCCTTTCTTGTTTCACATCATATCATATGATTTATTTTTTTGGTTACTTTATAGGGGCCGAAAAATGTTGGCGTTAGCTGCATGCCTGTTCCGTATTATGTCCTTTTAATAGCTACTAACTC
Organism: Drosophila pandora; assembly: GCA_021223865.1. NCBI lineage: Eukaryota > Metazoa > Arthropoda > Insecta > Diptera > Drosophilidae > Drosophila > Drosophila pandora. The sequence continues at coordinate 304,523 of JAJJHT010012836.1, forward strand.
TCCTTCTTCATAATTCTTTCTCTTAATAGAAATATTTTCTGTTCTCTTTCCAACTTTCTTAATGTTTTGTTGCGCCTGCTGGCGTATATCTTCCCTGTTATCATTTAACTCTTCAATTTGCGTCTCCTCAAAAAGTTTTCATAGCTCGTCGTCTTTCTTTCTCATTGTTAATCTTGTCAGAATTTGAAATGGGCTGAATCTTGTCGTTTCCAACTTTTTTTTTCCTCCACGCATAATTTTACCTGCTCCATAGCCTTTAGGCTCCCCTGAACCAAAGTCCAGAACAAACATAGGTTCTATCACCCACCGTTTCCGCGGTACACCTAAGAGAAGAATTTCTTGAGCCATGACTTTTTAAAAATATGAGATTAAAAACTCCAATTTAATTGACGAAAATTATGTTTAACCACCTATAATAAATTCAATAAAATTATTTCAAGTTTTTCCTTAAATGCAAAATTAAAACATGGTATGATCTACTGATTTCAATAAGAAAATAAAAATCTTCCATAGAAAAATGTTTGGGGAAAAATCATAGAAGACCAAAAATTAATGTAGACAATCTGAGATTTCAACTTTGGATAAGTATTCCAAAGATATGGTAACTGCTATATAACATTTTTCAATTATAGTTGGTACACATACATTTCGAAAATGAAATGTACTAGAAACAATGATGGTCAGCGCCATTACACGGCCTACATAATTCAATATATGGTAAAATTTGATCAATTTCTTCTCTTAGGTGTACCGCGGAAACTGTGGGTGATAGAACCTATGTTTGTTCTGGACTTTGGTTCAGGGGAGCTTAAAGGTTATGGAGCAGGTGAAATTATGCGTGGAGATTTTTTGCTGTTAGCCTGTGTTATTTATTATTTGCTGAACTCTATTATTTGCTGGTGATACTAATTCCCTGGACTGTCTTCACACTACTTGCTAAACCAATTAAATATTGGTAATACGATTTTATGGACTCGCTCTTCTTAACCGTTTTCTTTTGGAATCCCTGTGGTTATGTAATTTAATTCCTTCGTGGCTACAGTACTCCTGAAACGTTCCTGATGTGAACGCTGTACCTATGTATATCTGTAACAACTCTACGAGAATTACCAAAAATTGCTGTCTGTTTCTCTAGTTTGTTCCCTACTTCGATTGTTCCAGTCGTCTTCGTCGGGTAATGCCAAGTTAATTTAGCAATCCGCCCACTATTTCTATACTACTTGTATATTGTTGTATTTTTCCTTCGTGTCCGTCAGCGGTCCAACATGATCAATGTGATGTGTTCCGAGAGGTTCCTGCCTTATCGATTGGTGATAGTAAACCTTCGTTTCTTTCTCTTTTTGATTCAACTATTAGACATTCGACGCAACCTTAAACGATTCTTTTAATATTCTTCTGTATATATGGTATAAAGTAAAACCTTTCTAGCATATCTCGTGCCAAAATGTCGATCTCAATTAGCCATACTGATTATTTTGTCCTGCATTGAATCGGATACCACTAAAAATTCCTTCATTGCGTCCCTGTATGTAATTTTTAAGGAAATAATCTTCATAAAAAATTTCGCTTTCGGTTTATTCTAGATTTTGTTGAATTTTCTGCATGTCGCATTTTAGTGCCTGCTCTCGGTTCTACGGTAAAAGTAATTTCTTGTAAGGCCATAAACCACCGGGATCAATCCTGGGTGGTACATTCTCTGCAATCTGTCATTATTTTGAAATTCTTATCTATCAAGTGTACCCTGCATTTCTTAAGAGCAATCACCACAGCTAAAGCTTCTAACTCGTATGCACTATTTTTATTTTCCCAAGCATTCGTTTTATGCATTCTCTTCTGACTGAAACTGCTGATATTCTGAGTCTTTTTGCATCAAAGCGGCAAACCATATTTGCTTGCGTCTGTATGCACTTCATCTGACTTCATTCAGCTCTATTCCAGCTTTTAATTTACCGCTTTTCTTTCTTTTCCAGTCTGTCATTGGCTTGGCTGCCAATGAGTAGTCCTTATTAAAGCATCCTATGTATGAGGTCAATCCTAAATACCTTTGTATAGCTTGCCTATTTTTTGGTGCCGGAAAATTAACAACTGCTGTTATTTTTTTTCTATTTTCTATCCCAGAAAGGTTATCCTACTCTGTAGGATCTGTGCCTTTTCCCTTTTTATTCGAAGTCCTGCCTTTGATGCCACTTCTAAAACCTTATCTAGTGCCTCAACACCTGCAGCTTCACTCTTCTTAGTAAAAATGATGGCGTCCATGTGGACCACAACCGTTTTAGCTTGGATAAGATCCCTTAACACAGCAGATATATAACGACAAAAAACTGCTGGCAAGTTGGATATACCAAAAGGTACATAGGTAAATTCGCATTGTGCATTGTGTGTCACAAATGCTGTGAATTTCCTAGAACCTGTCTCTCTATTGGAACGTAAAGAAATCCGTTCATCATGACGAGAGTCGAGATACTTTTGAACCCTGCAGTCTTTTGAGAACATGTCATATAAAAATTTTCTTTTTTGATCTTCTGATTAGGCTTACGGTAGTCACAGTCAAGTTTTTTCGAACCGTCCTTATTCGAAACAAGCACCACTGGTGATACATACTCAGAGTAACTTGGCACAATACTTTCTTACACCAGACATTTTTGTACTTGATCCTTAATAATGCATATATTTCCATACGAAGAGCAAAGTGCATCAGATCCTCTGATTGTAGGACGTCATTTTCCACGATTGCTGGATAATCAATTCATTGTGCTTTACAATGTGAAAAGTTACAGCAAAGCAAATGTCATCTGTCTCTAATCTTCTATTCTTTAGCATATTAGCTGGTTCATTCTTAATAGAAATCTTTGGCATTTTCTGGTCGCAGTATTTCGATATGTGACCCCCTTTATTGCAGTTATAGCACACTACTTCACAGTTTCAGTCCTTGGCCCAATTTGGCCCTCTTTTTTTGCGCTTTAAACACCTATTCTCAGAATTTGAATTTTTCTCAAGAGTCTGTTTGCTTTCTTTATAATTAGTCGTCCTACTTCCAAGCTTCTCATATACTGTGATCTCGTATTTAAGCTCTTTAATCGTGTTTGCACGATAAAGTCCTGCCTTGTTCATTTTCCCATCTGGTATGCCATCCACAAAATAAGATATTAAACTCTCCTCAATGAGTTTAATCGGTAGGCTGATTTCCATTAAGCTGTAAAGCTATTCCATACAAGTTGATCTTGCCTCTTTATGTCTTTTGATCTTTCTTTACTTTTTAAGTTGAATCCAGCATATAACGCCTGTCTGACTCTTAATGTAAAACTTAGCAGTGTTTCGCGTATATGAATTTTCGCAGCTCATCCCGAGCAACAGTAAACGCACCGTCTTTAAACTCAGCCACTTAATGATTCCCGTCTTCTTGTTCTGACCCTGAAAACGACCCTGACCCTGTCCTGCACATACCTTAAATTAAACCTTGAACTAAAAATTTGCGATGCTTCTCAGTATTTCGACGAGTTTACACTCCCCGCATCTTCTTCTAAATTATTTTTAGCTTCAAGTCCAAAATGCTTCAACAACCTATCTTGCAAAACTCAATTTATCCCTTTCGTTTGCAAGTTCAGTTTAAAAAGCTTTGCTCTTAAATTTGGTACGATCATTCCTAATGCGAAATGCGTTCATATATTCTTTATTTTAAAGAAGTCAAAGTATTTGCAAAATGTTATTTTCTTAATTAAATTAGTGTTTAACAAGCAAAATGAATGCCCATTGGATTTGGCTGACTTCGTCGTTATCCGTCGATTCTTAGGAAGACTGTAACATTTGATGAACTCGTTGATCCAAATTGCCATTGGTTTTTAACTTTCCCCTTTTGTGTGTATACCCCGCGTTGGACTCGTTGATTGTCGTTGTCTCGTTAGGCACCCCTGCTCGTTTACTCGTTTTTGTCGTCATCCGACTCGTCGTTTGTAGCGTCGTCTCTCTTCTTGTCGTCGTAAGCAGCGTCGGCTCTCTTCTTGTCGTCGTCTGAGTCGTCGTTTACAGCGTCGTCTCACTTCTTGGAACTGAAACTGCGCTTCTGCTTTCTCCCAGTACTATGACATCGGTCTGCTTCAGTCGCCGGCCACTTTTTCTTCGTATTTGTCGCTGCTACGCTGCGCAATTTCAAGATGTCACCTCATAAGCACACGTACACATAATTTAACTTTCTTGTGGGTATAACTTTAATCCGACGGTGACCATCTTCGATAAAATTTTATATATCGATGTCACCGATGATAGGATCTCTTATTTATTGAGTCAAAAATCCTTTTATTTCACACTTTTCGTTTGCTTAAATTTTCGTTTCTTTGCATCGTCTATTTTCCGTGATTATTTTTTGGTGTTAGCGCACTGATCTTTTTTGCAACGACAAAAATTAAAAATTACAATTAAATTGTTTGGGTAACGTGTACAAGATTGACTGTTCTAAATAATAAAGCATGACATTCGCACTCAATGAACTTCTCTAGCCTCTTTTCAGTGACTCTCTTACTCCAAGACTTACTAATTCTGACAAAAGCATATTGGATTGGTGTTCGACAAATGGTATTTTCTTATGTGTGGCACTTCCTTAATGTCCTAATATGCTCCACTCCCACGCTTATGTTTTCTTCGAGTATGTTTTCGTTCAGTTATTTGGCAGATTTAAGACATAGTCGAACGATATTTGCGAAATTTGGTAGATCGGAATTTCGCCTCATTATTGGAACTTTAAAAACACCAAAGTTTTTTCGTTTCCGATCGTTCAGTTATATTGTAGCTATAGGATATAGTTGACGATACCGGCCGTTCCGACTTATATACTGCCTGCAAAGGAACGAAGGATGTGTGCAAAGTTTCAACTCGATAGCTCTAAAACTGAGAGACGTAGAAACAGACAGACGGACAGACGGACATGCTCATATCGACTCAGGAGGTGATCCTGATCAAGAATATATATACTTTATAGGGTCGGAGATGTCTCCTTCACTGCGTTGCACACTTTTGAACAAAATTATAATACCCTCTGCAAGGGTATAAAAAAAAAATCAAGCAATCATTTTAAACATTAAAGTTCTTAAGCTGCCAAGGATTATATGCAAAGCATTCTACTCAGAGGTTTTGGATAAATCACGAAAATTAATGAAATTATTACGCGCACCGATACACAGGTGATTATTTTTACGAATGAGACGAATCTACTGAAGCCGCCTATCTATATACGAGAAAAAAGTTCCTTTGTTCTTGTCAACAAAATTATTGAGCTTATTGCAAGGAAAACTTCCTCATAATACCCCTTGCAAAGGGCAACATTCAGGAATCAAAAGTTCGAATAAAGTCTTACACGTATCGGCTAAAAACCAGCAAAGGCCTGCAAGTTGTACTTAAGGGCATAGAGACCGACCTAACGCCTGCAGAGATAACTAAGGCGCTACAAGAGAAGGGATATAGCGGTAAGAAAGTCTTCAAAGTCCTTAACGCTCTTTAAGCGGGCAGGCAGCCAACAAATTGAGCCAGCTGCCCCTTCATGATGCTGTTGAAAGCTATTCTTCCAACGGGGGGAGTATGTCGGGTCAAGAAGCCGCCGGACAGTTTGGCCGGCAATAATTTACTGCATTTTTTTATCTTTTCTTTATCTTTGTCTCTATTTGCGTCGCCTGCTCTCGTGCATTCTTGTGTAGGCCTCCTGCATCTGCCGTAATGAGCTATCGTTGTCTCGCTCTCTCGCGGTATCTCTCGGTCGCTCCACAGTATCAGGCGTTGAGCCGCGCTCCCGCGTCTTTTTTCTAATTCGGTCGTCAACCCTACGCAGTCACATAAATATATATATAAAATCTATATATAAACCAAATCATTTAAATAAATTGTAATCATACATAGAAATCTAAAGGACCATTTTTTTTATTAAAGCCTAGATTTGGAACATTAAATAAAGCTCCCGAAAACGCTCGGTAACTGAATATACACCATAAAGTTGACGTTTTTATTTACATACGTAGATGGTGGCATATAGGGATATCAAATATTTCTTTAAAACTATATAAACGATGATTTTGTTAAAAAAAAAATAACAAAATAATTTTTAAATTAAAATTTTAATATATAGCTTAAAAATATAGATTTATCGACGTTTTAGAATAACTTGAGTTGTAAAAATTAGGATAAATTATATTTCATTTTACAAAAACTTTTTTGTCAAATAAATATTGTATGATATCATATTTCATTTTACATTAATGTATAGGGCTAAAAATAATTATTCCAATGTGTAATAAATATTAATATAAGTATAGGGTTAAGTACTGTTATGTCAAAAGTGTCCTAGCGGCTAGTTGTATTCATCACATCGGGTCATATGCTACAGCTTCCTAATAGGAAATGGCGCGAGTCGATCGCTCGCTAGCGCTCGTCAACGAAAAATCATCATTCAAAAATATATTAGCATGACCGAGAAACTCAGTATCGAATCTTTTGACGCGCGTCTCGCTCGCCGCTCCCTTACCAGCTCGGTGTAAAACATAAAAAACAGCAACGGAAATTTTGATAAAAATTTTTTTAGTTGCTTTCAATTTTAAAACTATTACATTTGTATTAAAAAATAAAATTAAAAACAGATAANTATATATTAAAAAAAATATTTATATTTAAAATGGGTTTAAAAAACTCAAAAATTATTCATTTCTAATTTAATATTGCTTCTAAAGCTGACATAAGATCGATTAATTTTGGCTTCTTACTGTGCCCAAGGCTCTCCAAAGGCGTCAAAACTCCTACAACATGTAGGAACCATCCTACAAATGGTTAGAAATAGGAAAAATTTTATAAAAACAGCAACTTACTCACCAATTCACAATAATAAAAAAATGCAACTGCTCCATAACCTTTAGGCTCCACTGAACCAAAGTCCAGAGCAAACATAGGTTCCATCATCCACAGTTTCTGCGGTACACCTAAGAGAAGAAACTGATAAAATTTTACCACATATTAAATTATGTAGGCCGTGTAATTGCGTTGACCAAATCATCATATATCAAATCATATAATATAGATAGATCAAATGGTTAGATGCAATTTTTTTATTTTAGTTGTTAAAAGTTTTAGTTTAGTTACTAAAAACAATTATGGTCAACGCAATTACACGGCTTATATCATTCAATATACGGAAGAATTTGATTAATATTTCTCATAGGTGTACCACAGAAACTGTGGGTAATGCAACCTTTGTTTGTTCTGGACTATGGTTTAGGTGAGCTTAAAGGTTGTGGAGCACGAGAAATTATGTGTGGAGATTTTTTGCTGTCGGCCTGTGCTGTTAGCAACCCAATGTAATCGTCTCGATTGTAAAGGGGTTACGTGGGTTTGCGCGGCCAAAAAAAAAACTATTTTAAAAAAATTTTTTTCATTTAAAGAATGAAAATCTTTATTGCAACTTTTAAGAAGAAGAATTTTTTAAAGAAGAATTTGTGAAATTTCAGAAAAAAATATTAAACAGTCAGCCATTGATACGTCGTTTCCCATAACCCCTGAAAAAAAAGGAGCTTTCGCGTTGACAGCACAATTCCTGACAGAATCATCCGAAATAAAAATACTAAATATTTTCTTTTAGTACAGACCTAAAACTAGAAAATGAATGATTTATGATGATTTATGTCTGATAAATTATCTGATAATGATGATATAATGTCTGATTTATGATGATAAATGATTTATGGGACACCTTTTTGCAAAAAAATTGAAATTTTGGTGAAATTTTTTGACAATTTTTATGTTAAATAGTTGTTATCAACGAAAAAAAAATCTTTCGTTCAAGTTCTAGAGAATCGTATCTCGAAGGCCTGTGCACAATTTGATTAAGATCGGTTGAGTAGTTTCCGAGAAATCTAGAAAACCGACTGCGAAAACACAGTTTTGAGAAAAATGCGTTTAAAGTTTGCGCTCTGCCTATACCTAACCTCTAGCGTCCACCTTTTCAGGACTGTATCTGCGAAACTTTTATTCGAATTATTTGAAAATTCGGGGGAAAGTTCTCAACATTCTGTAGAATTTTAAAAAATCGAATTTTTTTGAAGCCGCCAAACCACCTAACCTCTTAACATGCACACAATGCACAATAATTTCGCTGAATTTTGATAGTGTTTATGAAATATTCAGCATTATTTTTAAATTACCACAATACAACTTTTATCATAAATTGAGATTATAAATACATTGAACTTAACATGATGAATTTTTTCTAAGTTTAAAGACCCACATTAAATCTTTTCTTAATTCGCATGCAAGATGCAATTTTCTAAGTCCTGTTTTTTCGAAGAAATTGCTTTGAAAAAAACAAAATTAGAAAAATTGAGGAGCCAGGCGACATCCAAACGCTGCTTGCCCCAAAAGGTCCGACGGGGTTGTTATAAAAGTCTTTTTACGCGTTAAAGCCCGTACTTTACAATTTCAGTCATTCGTGAGCAGCATGGAGCTCAATAAAGATAACATCAGGCACAAGTAATTTTAAATAACTAATCCGACAAAAATAGACCGCCAATCAAATTAGTGAAATTAATTGGCATAAGAGCTGGGCATGATACATCAAACCGTTATTAACCGTTTGAAGAAGCTTGGATTCCCAAGGTAACTTGGTATATATGTGCCACACGTATGACTCACGAAGACATCTTGACTATCTTGACATCTATCGAATTATCCACTACGAGACGTTTTTTAAATCGCATGATTGTTGCCACTTTTAGAAATAATTGAAAATTTAATGACTTAAAAACATAAAAAGACTTAACTTAAAAAACACCAAATATGGTATTTCCGATCAATCAGTTATGTGGAAGCTATAGGGTACAGTCGACCGATCCCGGCCGTTCCGACTTATATACTACCTGCAAGGAAAATAAGAATGTGCGCAAAGTTTCAACTTGATAGCTCTAAAACTAAGAGACTAGTTTGCGTAGAAACCGACAGACAGACGGACATGCTTAAATCGACTCAGGAGGTGATCCTGGTCAAGAATATATATACTTTATAGGGTCGGAGATGTCTCCTTCACTGCGTTGCACACTTTTGACCAAAATTATAATACCCTCTGCAAGGGTATAAAAAATAAATAAAAAAGACAAAAGTAGTGAAATTTTGTTCCTTACACTGACAGCTAAAAAACTGCAGGCCCTCTAACTTTTTCACATTAATTAATTTCCATTAATTGGCTGACGGTTTAGCATAGCACATAGTATCTTATATATAAAATTCTCATGTCACGGTTTTGGCTCGATCGATTTTCGTGAAATTTTATGGGCATATTCGTTAGGGCTGAGGATCGGACAACATATATTTTTCAATTTGAAATTTGGTTTGCTCATCAGAAAAAGTACAACTACCTGAAATTGAAACCCCACCTGAACCATTGCACGGTTTACTTCTCAGTACAGATACAGATTCTACCCTGTTCCTAAAGTCAATTCGTACATTTAACTCATGCTTCCAAATGACATCGTTTGGAGCAACAGAAATAGTTAACAATATTGCTGGAAATGGTCAACATTTTAATTTCACGTTCAAAACTAAAGGCCAAGTGTATAACAAAGTGGGCTCATTGCTGCCAATACCGAACGAATCTCATAAATTTTTACAAATCTACTTTATGGGTGGTGGGGACTCCTCAAGTGCACTAGCCAATCGTGTGGATGCACGTTGCGACAATCATAATCTCAATTCACCGTTTGTATCATCGGCGCATTGTTTGATGATTAGACGCGGCGTCGACAACATCATTTTACGATTTTGTGAGCTTTGTCAACAATTTATGGTCGACATGTATGTGAAGATAGAGAGTGAACGACTACGATACTTGCGACATAATCAACAGAAGCTGCGTGCGGAAGAATATATGCTCTGTCGAGATGCTATTGCGAATAACGCTGACACTGCAGAAATTGGTAACTCTGTTATCTTACCATCATCGTACATAGGTAGCCCACGTCACATGCAAGAATACATACAGGATGCTATACTTTCGTGCGTGTATATAGACGACCGTGTCTTATCATTACGTTCAAATGTAATCCAAAGTGGCAAGAAATTATATCGTTGCTATTACCAGGACAAAATGCAATACATCATCATGAAATTACAGCACGTGTGTTTAAACAAAAATTAAAGTCATTAATCTAGTTTATTACCAAATTGCATGTATTTGGGCCGACACGTTGTTGGATGTATTTAGTCGAGTGGCAAAAGCGTGGATTACCTCATGCTCACATTTTAATTTGGTTAGTCGATAAAATACGTCCTGAAGACATCGATAGTTTAATTTCTGCAGAGATTCCAGAACCTTCTGTTGATCAATTACACAGGCCGACAATTTCTAACTTTTTTTTCCTCCACCCATAATTTTACCTGTTCAATAACCTTTAAGCTCCCCTGAACCAAAGTCCAGAACAAACATAGGTTCTATCACACACAGTTTCCGCGGTACACCTAAGAGAAGAAATTGATCAAATTTTACCACATATTGAATTATGTAGGCCGTGTAATGAAGATGACTATCATTTTTTCTAGTACATATTATTTTTAAAATGTATGTGTACCGACGAAAATTAAAAAATGGTATCTAGCAGTTACCATATCATTGGAATACTCATCCAAAGTTGAAATCTCAGAATTTCTACATTAATTTTTGGTCTTCTATGATTTTTCCCCAAACATTTTCCTATGGAAGATTGTTATTTTCTTATTAAGATCAGTAGATAATATCATGTTTTAATTTTGGATTTAAGGAGTAACTCGAAATAATTTTATTGAATTTATAATAGGTGGTTAAACAATATTTTTAAAGGTTTTAAACAATGACTATTGGCCTGTGTTATTGTTTGATACTGTCACTACAAACATGATTCATGGTCCGTGCGGGAATTTGAATCTCTCATCACCTTGCATGGTAGACGGAAAATGTACAAAACGTTTTCCTAAAGATTTCACTAATGATACGATAACAATTATTGACGGATATTATATCGTCGAAGAAGTATTGAAAATCGCGGACAATCGTTCATTACAAATATTCAAAACGCAGAAATCGACATTGACAATCGGTGGGTGGTACCATATTCACCTCTAATGAGACAAACATTCAACGCTCATATTAATGTAGAGTCATGTAGTTCGTTGGAGAGTATAAAATATATTTGCAAGTATGTCAATAATGGAAGTGATATGGCTGTGTTTAGAATTGATAATACTCATATAAATGATCCTCAGCTGTATCCAAATTATGAAATTACTAATAATCAAATTGGCCGGTATATCAGCTCCAATGAAGCTGTCTGGCGTATTTTCGGTTTCCCGATTCATGAACGAGATCCAGCAGTTATCCATTTAGCTGTTCATCTTGAAAACGGCCAGCGCGTATATTTCACGAACGAAACAGCGCTTATGTGAAAAAATTAACTACACGATCTTATTCTTATTGAACTAAAAAAAAATAATTTTTCTTGTTTTTATATAATTTTTTAAACCATTTTTTGGATATTTACTTTCCTATATTGTTTGCATTTCTTTTTTCTTTATGAATAATTAAATAAACATTTTTATACACAAACATAAAAGTTGCAGAATAAAATATTCTTAACCAAGGCAAAAGAATCACTAACTCAAAATTTAATTTCGAATCCAAAATAATTCATATAATTGGATGCATTTAAATCAGCTTTTATATGTCTCTTTTTTTACACAAAATTTATTGATATTAGTTGCACAGTCTTGGTTATTTATTTTTCTTTTCCGTTTTGTTTCCCCACTCCATTTTCGAGAATACGATACGGCCGCGCATGCCGCATATCATATTTTTAGGAACTACGTAAATAGCTCGCGCCATTATCAGGCAGTTATCATTATTAGGAGTAAAATAAGAGGCCCTGCCGAGCCTATCCTCGTTTGGCACTGTGCTAAATTTCGACGCAATTATAAATTGACTCGATTTTACGTACAGTGATAAGCGTCAGATTCACGTAATCGAGCAGGAAATGGGTACTCCAGGCAGGGAATTATGACCCTCCTGCAGTACTATGACGAGGTCGAGAAAAAACTTACCTTGCTCACCATCAAAGCCACCATGTCGTATGAAGCCTCGGCGGTTTTGTGTGACAAATTCCGGAATGACGCACTTCAAGTATTTATTTCGGGACTAAAGCGCAGCCTCACGAATGTCCTTTTTTCGGCAAAGCCGAAAGATATGCCTTCAGCCGTCGCTTTGGCACAAGAAGTAGAATCTAACAACGAGAGATACTCCTTCGCGCCTTCGTTTGCCAGAAGCCAGGAGGACAAAGATAAAAAACAATATCCAAAGGCGCAAGAACACCTACAGGCTCCTGCTCTGGAAAATTCCCAGACAAGCACTGGCAAAAATCCATACTACCCCAGGCAACACAAGGGGCAAGTGCGCTCTGCCCCACATAGTGGAGACACCCCCGAACCCATGGACATTGGCGCATCACTGTCCAAGATGCTTAAGCTATCTCAAGCCCCGGCATACCAAAACAGGAAACGGACCGAGTCCGTTCGATCGGGCCCATACAAAAGGCAGAGGGTTAACCACGTCGTGCAGAGCGCAGGCGAATCTGGGGTGAAATATACCGCTGCCGCTTCAAACGCGGCTCAAAAAATTGACGACGACGCCATTAAAGAATATGGGGCTCCGATGTAGAAAAGCTAGAATTCCAAGCATGCCCCAACGTTAATTTTACTGACGTGGACTGCTCCAGCGCATCACCTTCAGTCAGAAAAGCATTTTCAAAAATGCTTAGCGACAGGAAAAATGCCTTCGCGAACCCAAAAGAGGCGACCTACTAAGGCCTACTTAAAGACCTACTAAAAAACGGCATAATCCAGAAGTCGAGATCCCCCTACAACAACCCAATATGGGTAGTACACAAAAAGAGCACCGACGAATCTGGCAACCGCAAGATGCGGCTGGTATTAGACTTTCGAATGTTAACCAAGAGGACACTACCGGATCGCTACCCCATGCCAATTATCTCCATGATACTAGGGAATTTAGGCAAGGCCAAATATTTAACAACGCTCGATTTGAAGTCTGGCTACCACCAAATTATACTGGCGGCACGTGACCGTGAGAAAACTTCCTTTTTCGTAAACGGGGGAAAATACGAGTTTCGCCGACTATCATTCGGGTTGAGGAATGCTGCCAGCATCTTCCAAAGAACCATCGACGACGTACTGCCACAGCAGATTTTGCTATGTCTATGTCGATGATGTTATCGTTTCTCAGAAGACGAAAACGCCCACATACGGCTGGGAAGACTGGGTTCTAAAGAGCCTGCACGACGCCAACCTGAGAGTGTCAGCGCAGAAATTAGTCTTCTTCAAAAAAAGCGATAACTTTTTTGGGATTATAGTCACCAGCGAAGGGACTACGACAGACCCAGAAAAAGTCAAGGCCATCAAGGAATTCCCGGAGCCTGATACGTGTTTGAAGTAAGATCATGCATGGGCTTGGCTAGCTACTATAGGTGCTTTATTAAAGATTTGGAATCAATAGCTAAGCCCATTTCGAGCATCTTCAAAGGGGAACATGGAAATGTCAGCAGATACAGATCCAGAAGCATCCAGGTACAGTTTACCGAGCCACAACGACTAGCCTTCGAAAAGCTCCGTAACATCCTGGCCTCTGAGGATGTCATCCTCAGGTACCCAGATTATAAAAAGTCCTTTGGTCTAACGACAGATACCTCGGCATACGGGATTGGCGCAGTGCTTTCCCAAAAGGGCGACCCATTTCCATGTTCTCTAGAACCTTAAAGGACAGAGAGGTTAACTACGCCACCAACGAAAGGAAGCTGTTAGCCATAGTTTGGGCACTAAAAAAGCTGCGTCACTACTTATATGGGGTCATAGATATAAATGTCTACACTGACCACCAACTGCTGACCTACGCGGTGTCGCATTTTAATCCGAACACAAACATTAAAAGATGGAAAGATCGCATCAACGAGTATGGTGCCAAAGTCCATTACATGCCTGGCAAACACAACCTTGTTGCGGATGCCCTCTCGAGGCTACAACTCAACGTTTTAGAAGAGGAAGAGGCATTTTCAAGCGCGGCCACAAATCACAGTGAGCTGTCGCTAACCCACACCATCCCATCCACGGACAAGCCTCTCAATTGCTTTCAAAACCAGATAACTCTGGAGGAAGCACGCTTTTCGTCAAAACGCAACTTCGTTCTCTTTGGAAACAAGAGACGGCATAACACTGACTTCACTTGCGAGGAGTCATTGCTGGAGGAGCTCGCGGACATAATAGTTCCAAAAGGCGTAAACGCCTTGCGATTTGCACACGCTAGCAATGATACAGGACAAATTGATTCGGCGATTTCCTGATCGCCAAATTTACCAAATTTTGGCACTGCAAAAACCGAGTAACGGACATTTTTCCAATTGACGAGAGGCGGGAAATTCTGAGTGTCGAGCACAACAGAGCTCACAGATCAGCCCAAGAAAATGTGAAGCAGGTACTTTCCGAGTACTACTTCCTGAAAATGACCAAAATGGCGAACGAAATAGTCGATTTTTGCAGGACTTCCGCCTAAATACGACAGACATCCAAAAAAACAGGAGCTTGGCGAAACGCCAATCCCATCTCATGTAGGAGAAATGCTGCATATAGACATCTTTACGGATAAAAAGTATTTCCTTACGTGTATGACAAATTCTCCAATTTGCCGTCGTCCAACCGGTTCCCTCTAGAGCTATAGAGGACCTCAAACCAGCGCTACTACAGCTGATGAACATTTTCCCTAAGGCAGAGGTCATATATTGCGACAACGAACCATTGTTGAACTCGCACACTATCGTGGCCATGCTGGAAAACCACTTCAGGAACCGACGGATCGGCCTGGCGTACGCCTTGTCGCTTCCTGACGGTTTGAAGGCGAGTGACGAAAACGACCGGCGTCGTGTCCTGCGGGGTAGGTAGGCCATTTGTGCCCTGATCCGGCCGCCAGGCACCGAGAAGTGCATCCTGCCCGGCGTATGCCTTGAAGGTGAGTCTATCGGTCTGCTAACACGGATTAGGTGCCGGCCACGGCGAAAGGGCATTCCCAGTGAGCCAAGGATGCCGAAAGTCCACGGCACCCGCAAAGAAGAAGCAGCGACACGATCAGCGGAGGAAGCAGCAACAGGAGCGACGACGACGAGGGAGCAGCGGCATCGACGAAGGAGCAGTGACGATAATGGAGCAGCGACGTCAGAAGAGCAGCGACTACGAGGGAGCAGCGACGACATAGGAGCAGCGACGACAGAGGAGCACAGGTCCGCAGCTGGAGCACGTGAGTCCAAACGGAGGAAACCGTGAGCCGTTTCGGCGCCAGGCACCAACACCACACGTCCTGCTGGGCGCAAGCTTTGGGAGGGCCAAACAGCCGGTGAGATTCACCCTTGTGTAAATATATCGCAATAAAGGGGATTATTATAAACGAAGCACCCTGTGTTATTTCTGGGCTCGGGCAATCACGTCGAATCTATAAATTCGGTGGAACGTACCCCCAAACTCTGTGAGCTAGCCGCGGCATTTGTTGCGAGCAAAAGTTAACAAAAAAAAGGTCGTTACATAGTACTACAAATTTAACATAATTAGCTTATATATACTTTATAGGGTCGGAGATGTCTCCTTCCCTGCGTTGCACACTTTTGACCGAAATCATAATACCCTCTGCAAAGGTGTAAAAAGATGAAAAAATATATAAATATTTAAACAAAAGAAAATAAATCAAATGGGTTGTTGCTGCTACCCTCTATAAACCGTACTATTAATCCAACCTACTAAGACAATGTGATAAATGTGATAGAAATACCTAACTTCCCAGTAAAATCGTTAAAGAGTAAGGTTAGAATAAAATTGTGACATAGTTTTTTCTCCTTGTATGGTGTAGGTCCAGATTTTTCATTCGAAGCATATAATGACATCTAAAAAGGACAAATTCATATTGGCAAACAAGATTCTACCTTTTGCTAAAGAAAAATTGTCATTCCATTGTGTATTTCAAGCATAAAATAAGCCGAAGAAAACACCAAATGGAGTTTCGCTCCCACAGGCTTAGCAATTTTTTTCTTTACCTTGCTAGGCGGATGTTCTTTAAAGAAAATGTTCTCTGACCAAAGAAATCCTGGATCTTAAAGTATTCAAAATCGTAAAATTGATTTTCGATTTATTATCTTTTATGCAGTACTGAAAATGGCGACGTTTTCTTGCAATGCTAAATATTTTATCATGGTTCAATGGATCAGATTTCAGCCTGTTAATCTACTAAATTTCATAAGGATCAGTCGACTATAATATATAGCTGTCATATAACTAAATAATCCGAATGGGTATAACTTTTTTGTTTTTAAAGAATTTTGCTGTTTGCAAGGAATACTCAAGACCTTACTTATGATTACTTTGCATGAATTCCTGGGGAAATTCCATACCCAGTCATCGAACCCATACGAATTCCCAAATTCCTTAATGACTTTCATATCGATTCTTCGATTGCAGTCGTCGCATGCAGACGTGTTTTTTATTGTGCTCCGGGAAAAAATATTCAATAAAATCATAAAAGTGTAGTGACTGCTCTAAGAAATCTACAATAACGCGAAAAGACTCTTTTTGCGATGAAATCGCTAATGTTTATATTGATTAATTAATTAATTAATTAATATAAAACACAACACTTAAAACTCAAACTAAATCAACCTCGACTGCAATGAGCTTAAACGACGTTCGCACACAACGTCAACGTGAGCAAGACGAGAGACGGCTCTCAGTACAAAGAAACAACGCGTACTTCTCTTTTAAAGCAATCGAAAACCATGCAAGATCTGATCAAGCGCGGTCAATTACCCCCAACTTGACCGAATTCTTAAACGTAGAGAGCGAGAGAGCGCGTTCCTGCTCCCCCTCGATACCATCGATGTCTCTGCAGCCAAAGAGTGCAGTAACTAGCACCTCAATTTCTTTGACAACGTCAACAGTAACAACAACAACAACCGCAACTGTATCGACAGCGCGTTTAACGACGTCATCAGCTAGCAGCGCAAATGGTAATACGTCCGCGCTGCCCGAAAACCAAAACAAAAACCAAAACAATGACTATATTAAGCCGGCTGTGCAGACTGGCATGGATCGCTACATCCAAATCAAAAGGAAGCTGAGCCCCCTGAATTCAAAACGCAAAATAACCCGTGGCAATGCTAGCCTAGCAGCAAAAGAAACGCCCATTAACTGTAACCGATTTAAAATCTTGGCAGACGCCGATGAGGTTGAGGCGGTCGAATCCACTGAAGTTGAGAAAAGGAAGCCAAAACCACCGCCTATCTATATACGCTAAAAAAGTTCCAATGTTCTTGTCAACAAAATTATTGAGCTTATTGTTAAGGATAACTTCCACATAATACCCCTTGTAAAGGGCAACATTCAAGAAACAAAAGTTCAAATGAAGTCTGAAGATAACTACAGATTATTATCAAAATATCTTACCGAGAATAAAAAGAACTTTTACACGTATCAGCTAAAAAGCAGCAAGGGCCTGCAAGTCGTACTTAAGGGCATAGAGCCCGAAGTAACGCCTGCAGATATAAAAAAGGCGCTACAGGAGAAGGGTTTTAGCGCCAAGACAGTCTTTAATATCCTTAACAGGGATAGAAAGCCGCAGCCACTCTTTAAGGTTGAGCTCGAACCAGAAACCAAGCTCCTGAAGAAATACGAAGTGCACCCAATATACAATCTTCAGTACCTGCTGCACCGCAAAATTACAGTTGAGGAACCGCACAAACGCAATGGCCCGGTACAATGTGCGAACTGCCAGGAATATGGCCATACAAGGTCATACTGTAAACTGCGCCCGGTGTGTGTAGTTTGCGGAGAGCTTCATGACTCCGCACACTGCCCAGCGAGCAAAGTTGACAGCAACTCGAAAAAGTGCGGCAACTGCGGTGGCAATCACACTGCTAATTATAGAGGATGCCCAGTCTATAAGGAGCTGAAAAGTCGCATCCACCAGAAAGGAATAGCTGCCCGCACCCAAAATGGACAGTTCACGGCGTCCAGATCAAACCCTAAAGTCTTCTTCTCGACTGCAGCAAGATCCTCACTAGGACCTATTAACTCTGACAAAAATGTGACATACGCAAGCGCCTTAAAATCAGGACCGGCGACACCTGCCTCAAGAAGCTCATTTCTGCAGTCAGCATATCAAGAACCGAACACGGCTCAGAAACATCAACCAACAGAGCAGCCAAAAAGCAACTTTGAAGCTATGATATGCAGCCTACAACAAAGCCTGACGGAATTTATGTCGTTTATGCGCACAACTATGCAAGATTTAATGCGAAACCAAAATCTATTGATTCAAATGCTGGTTTCACAACAATCCAAATAATGGCTTTCCTACGGATATCTACGTGGAACGCTAACGGCGTTTCGCAACATAAACTTGAGTTAGCTCAATTCCTACTCGACAATCATATCGATGTAATGCTGCTTTCGGAAACACACCTTACAAACAAATACAATTTTCAACTACGAGGATATTCATTCTACGGAACAAATCATCCAGATGGTAAAGCACATGGTGGGACTGGAATTCTAATCAGAAGCCGCATAAAGCACCATTATCAAAACAAATTTGCTAAAAACTACCTACACAACGTAGACAACTAAATACTGGCAACCAACTTACACTAGCCGCCGTATACTGCCCCCCTCGCTTCAATATAGCTGAAGATGAGTTTATGCAGTTTTTCAACACACTTGGAGACCACTTCATAGCAGCAGGAGACTACAATGCCAAGCACACACACTGGGGATCCCGTCTCGTGACTCCAAAAGGGAAGCAGCTCTATAATGCAATTATCAAAGCCAAGAACAAGCTCGACTATGTTTCTTCTGGCACACCAACATACTGGCCGGCAGACCCAAGGAAACTACCAGATTTAATAGACTTTGCGATTACCAAAAACATCCCTAAAAATCTGATAAGCGCCAATTGCCTATCGGATCTTTCATCTGATCACTCGCCTGTCCTGTTTATTCTACTGCGACATCCAGGAACATTGGAACAACCATTAAAATTGACCTCACAGAAAACCAATTGGGTTAAGTACAGAAAATATATCAGCTCACACATTGAGCTAAGTCCTTATCTCCACGATGAAGCCAACGTAGACAGCTTTGTTAACTCACTTGAGTCTCTACTCGTCTCTGCAGCTCGAGCCTCAACATCGCAAACTATAAATACACAAAGCAATAAAAAGACAAATCTACAAATCAAACAGCTCGTCCTCGAAAAGCGGCGTTCACGTCGCGAGTGGCAATTCCACAGATCGCCATCTACTAAGCAAAGCTTCAGACATGCCTCACGTCAACTTACTAAAGCCCTACAGCAAGAAGAAGCTTATGTCCACCGCCGCTATATAGAGCAATTGTCAACTTCTAGTACAAAACACTCACTATGGAGAGCTCACCCAACTCTAAGCTCACCGAAAGAAACCGTGATGCCTATTAGAAATCCCACAGGCGGCTGGGCGCGCAGCGATGCAGACAGAGCCAGCACGTTTGCCAATCACCTTAAAAATATCTTCCAACCAAATCCGGCCACTAGTACCTTTACTTTGCCGACTTTACCATATGAGCCTCAGCTTCAACATGAACCAATCGAGTTTCGCCCAAACGAAATCGCTAATATCATCAAAAACCAACTAAATCCGAAAAAATCACCAGGCTGCGACCTCATAACTCCCAAAATGATCATTGAGCTTCCATATTGCGCCGTCTGCACTATCACCCAGCTCTTCAATGCCATCGCAAAACTTGGCCACTTTCCAGCGAGATGAAAAAAGTCAATTATAATAATGATAGCAAAGCCGGGAAAAGACCACACAATTCCCACGTCGTATAGACCTATAAGCCTACTTTCATGCTTATCTAAACTCTTTGAGAAATGCATTCTGACTCGAATAAACACATACCTAAGGATCCAGGAAGGAATCCCGTCACATCAGTTTGGGTTTCGTGAAAAGCACGGAACAATTGAGCAGGTCAACCGGATAACAGCAGAAATTCGGAATGCATTCGAAAAACGCGAGTACTGTACCGCAATATTTCTAGATGTCCCTCAAGCATTTGATAGAGTCTGGCTAGAAGGTCTAATGTACAAGATCAAGACAATGCTCCCTTGTAATACCCACAAGCTTTTAGAGTCTTACCTTTACGACAGAAAATTTGCTGTTAGGTGCAACACTGATATATCTGACGAATTCACTGTTGGAGCTGGAGTTCCTCAAGGAAGTGTACTCGGACCAACATTATATGTTCTCTACACAGCAGACATCCCGACAAGCACACGATTAACAACATCTACGTTTGCTGATGATACAGCTATTCTTAGCCGCTCAAAATGCCCGATGCTAGCAACTGCGCAGCTAGCTCTTCATCTGGTGGATGTTGGAATTAAAGTAAACGAACAAAAATGCAAGCACGTAACGTTCACCTTGAATAGGCAAAACTGCCCGCCCCTTACGCTAAACAACACCCTACTCCCGCAAGCAAACGAGGTAACATATCTAGGAGTACACCTCGATAGAAGACTCACATGGCGTCGGCACATAGAAGCTAAAAGAACCCACCTAAAGCTAAAAGCCAGCAGCCTTCATTGGCTTATCAACGCTCGGTCTCCCCTTTGCCTTGAATATAAAGTCCTGCTGTATAACTCGGTACTTAAACCTATATGGATGTACGGCTCCCAGTTATGGGGGAATGCCAGCAATAGCAATATTGACATACAAGGTTGAGCAACCAATCACGACTTCGTCGCAATGACCTACCCACCCAGCGACCGTCTTGAGGAACGTGCAACCAGAATGCAGTCTTAGTCTACTGTTAGTTAAATGTTAATGTTAAGATTTGAAAACTTATTGTTAGTCTCAAAATTAAGAGAAGATCCAATAAATAAAAACAAAATTTAAAAAAAAAAAAAAAAAAAAACTTTCATATCGGAACAAATTGAGTAGTAAGCAGGTAACGGAGAGTTCCCCAAGTAACTATGGGACACCAACACCAATATCGAAACAGAAATTCCAATCGCACAAGACAGCAATGGTAACGCAAACTAAAACCACAAAAAAAGTAGCGATGGGAACGGCACAGCCCTTTCATTAGATTTTTATAAAACAAAAATTATTTTTCTTAACCAAATAAAAAACAATAAAATCGAGTTTGAATTTTAAAATAGTCAGGACCCGAACATTGCAGAACGACTGATGTGGGATCGCATTAAGTACAGAAGGAGTCGAAATAAGCACTCGAACCGTTCGAAGACGCCTTGAGAAGGCAGGACTTCATGGCCGGTGACCAGCGAAAAAAACAGTTTTGACAGCAAAAATACTCAAAACAAAAAAAGAAAAGCTAACTTCGGGCGGAGCCGAAGTTTATATACCCTTGCAGTTGTGCCATTTTCGATCTTTCAGTATATGGCGGCTATTGGATATAGTTGGCCGATCCCTATGAAATTTGGCAAATCAGATTATTTTGCCCAATCTGTACAAAGTCCCATCTTTCTAACTTAAATAAAAGCAAAGATATGCCAATTCCGTCGGCCGATCCTTATGAAATAAGATATTTTGATCAAATATAACATGTGTGAAAAGTCTCAACCCTCTAAATTAAAAAACACCAAAGTTATGGCATTTCCGATCAATTAGTTATATGGCAGCTATAGGATATAGTCGACCGATCCCGGCCATTCCAACTTTATGTATTACCTGCAAGGAAAAGAGGGATGTGTGCAAAGTTTATACTCGATAGCTTTAAAACTGAGAGACTAGTTTGCGTAGAAACCGACAGACACACGGACAGACAGACAGACGGACATGCTTATATCGACTCAGGAGGTGATCTTGGGTGGATGGAATGAGCTACGTGCGACGCAAATGCGGTGAACGAATCAAAAAATATTGCTAAAGGCGAAGGGTCAGGCAAGGAGAATACCGAATGGTCTGGGGATGCTTTTCTCACTATGGAGTTGGCGGTCTGGCATTAATTGAATGAAATGTGAATGCTCAAAGGAGGAGGGCGACCTATAACCCAGCTCTAATAGACTGCGCTAGAAACAGAAATCAGCAGTTTCAAGAAAAAAACAACGAGCTCAGCAGAAACCCATTACTAAGCATAACCATAGTTAAGCCACAAAATATGTAATACTCTTATCTTATAAAAGATCACCGTGTCCATAATAAAGATAGTTGCGAATACAGCGTAAATCGATTTGCTTCGAATAACGTTTTTAATCGTTTATTTTTCTATCGCAAAATAGTAGCAATAGAAATCGCAAAACTATGGCTGCTGAATCATTTTTCGTTGCATTTGCTTCGATTTTATTTTTATCACAATCAGATTCTATAGTTTATTTTAAAAAGTCGTACGCCAAAAGCAACGACTAATACACTTTAAATTAAATTACACTTTCATATATGCGCTACTGAACTCCGCAAACCGTTTTTTCTAACGAAGATATTTAAAAAAAAATTTCAAAAAGTAAGGAACGCTAGTTTCGGGCGGATCCGAAGTTGATATACCCTTGCAGTTGGGTAGCAACTTATATTATTATATATATATCGGATCGTATATAGTTGGCTATATAGTTATATATAGTCGTATAAAGTAGATGAAATTTGACAGATCCGTTTAGGTTGCCTAAAATGGAATCCGTAGAAAGTTCCGTAAAAAACAAAAAAGCTATGCCAATTCCGATCTTTCAGTTATATAATAGCTACAGGATATAGTCATCCGATCCTTATGAAATTATAGATGAAAAATAGACCTTGAAAAATAAAATATCTTGGCCAAAAATAATATCTGTGAAAGTCCCAACCCTGTAACTTATAAAAGACCAAGTTATGGCATTTCCGATCAATGAGTTATATTGCAGATTTAGGATATAGTCAACCGATCCCAGCCGTTCCGACTTATATACTGCCTGCAAACAAAAGAAGGATGCGTGTAAAGTTTTAACTCAATAGTATTAAAAGTGAGAGACTATACATGCTTATATCGAATCAGAAGGTGATCCCGATCAAGAATATATAAGCTTCAACGTGTACCCTAAATTAAAATACCCTCTGCAAAGGTATAAAAACCGGGGAAAGCCAACTAAGTATTGAAGAGAAAACCAAACATTATTTTTAATTAAGTATTATGTAATTAAGAAAAAAATTTCAAAACATTTTCATTTCCTTTATATTGTTGAAATACAATTTTTTTCTTTGCCTACATTTTGGTGAATGTTGAACATTCAAACATTCGTTTTATTTACAAATATATGAAAATGAAATAAAAAACGTTTTTGATTACCTTTAATGAGCAGGGCGTAAAGAGCGGAACGAGAAACTCTCGCACAAAGAGGTCAGCAAAAGAACACAAACGGTTTCACATTTACTTTCGTTGTTGTTGCAATTAATGTATTTCGTGTGCAAAACGAACGCTTGTGAATACCAATATGTACATATGCAAAGAAATTAAAAAAACAATTTAATTTTATTTTCAAACATTTTTGTTAACAAGTTTCATTTAGATTCCATATTTCATATAACATAATGTTACAAAAAAGAAAACAAAAACTTCACACACTCAATTCACGATTGCAATTATACGATTAACGATTTGCTTGCCTATGCGTGTTAATGTAAACCAATACATACGCAAAAGACTTTTCGCTGCACCGAACACGACAAAACGGTCTTGGAACAACCGAAACAAAACAGAATAGAAAAAAACTGTTTCGCTCTCAGCGCGAGCGAGCTCGTTCAAGAACCCATGTAACGGTTGCTCTGTGAGTCTTTTCGTAAAGAGTCAGAGAAAGACATTTATTTGCAGACAACGAGAAACGGTTGACAGTTATTTGCAAGCTCTGCTTTAAAACGTTGAAATAGACCCAGCTCCAATCTTTACTGTTGCTTTTGTACCAGGTCTATGCATATTAAACTGGGTTTTACTTCATTGTTTATTATCGGTAATAAAAGTGATCGATAAAGTTTGGTAACAATTTTTTTTAGCATCTTTTGACATCTGGCAATACTGACAAAACGTTATTTGGGAGTTTTTTTTCCAATAGCATTTTTTTTCTAATATTGGAAAAGTTGAGTTTTTTTCCCACATACCACGATTTGTGGACATCGTTGCAATTCTCTTGGAACGGTACAAAAGGAAGTCGTTTTTGCATTACATTGTCCCTGGGGTGAAAAGTGGATCTATTTTCAAAATCCCAAACGAAAAAAAACCTATGTTAGCCCAGGCCAGTCGGCCCAATCCCAATCTCGGTCAAACCGTTTCGGCCGCAAAGCAATACTGTGCGTTTTCTGGGATCAGGTCGGAATCGTTTGGTATGAGCTCCTAAAACCGGGTGAAACCGTTGATGGTGAACGCTACTAGCAACAATTGAAAGAATCTTTTCGCCAATCAGCGCTTCGATTCCTATGAAGACCTTAAGAATTGGCTAGAAGACTGGTTTGGGTCCAAGGAAATGGAATTCTTCTGGTGAGGAATTCATAAATTGCCCGAAAGATGGGTAAAATGTGTGGCTTTTGAAGGAGCATACTTTGAAGATTTGTCACCATTTTTTGTAATAAATCTCCAAAGTTGTAAAAAAAACGCAGTTTCATATCCATAGACCTGGTATTCTTTTTAACAAATTAAATTTGTTAGGTGATTAAAAACTTAATTTCAATTTAGAAAACAATTTTTTGGGGAATACTTATCATTCCTTGTTCAGCTTTTTAGAGATATTTTTGATTCATTGGCTGTTTTACAGATGTTGTTTATTATACCCTTGCAGAGTCGATACACCTTCTGAGTCGGTATAAACATTTCTACGTGACTGTCTATTTCTACCCAATCTTGTCTCTCAGACCTTCCTTTCCAGGTAGTATATAAGTTGTCATATAAATGATTGTTTTTGAAGTTTGAAGAGTTAGTTGGGACTTTCACAAATTTTATTCAGATCAGACTTAATCTGATATGTCAAATTTCATGAGGATCGACTGATTATATCTCATAGCTGGCATGTAACTGTAGGGTCCGAACTGGCACAATCTTGCTATTTTTAAAGATGATTGGAGCTGTTTGATTTAATGGTGGAATTCTCATAAGTTAGCTCAAAACTAGCTTTCCCTTTATGTTTGTTTTGAAAACCGATCACTGTTCTTCGTCATTTAAATATTTAAATTTCAATAGTTTTCGTAAGCTTTCCCAATTTGATTGGTTAATATATTTCCCTTACGGGTTTTCGTTCAATCACAGAAGATTATTATTCGATCGGGTGCATTTTTTCACTTTTTTGCAGTAAAATATATTCTGCTCTTGCGCCGAATTCATAACAAATCACCAACCCCAAAGTGATTTAAGAAAATAAACTTTTCGTTTAATACCGTTTTTTCGCCATTATTCGATGAGCGCCACTTAAATTTATATTTTTTGGCAAATATTGACTTCATATCGATAAGTTTGCCGTTAATAGCGTAAATAATATAGAAACAAAAAATTCTGGTTTATTTAATTATTTTATTATAATTATGAATTATAATTTTGGTCAAAAGTGTGCAACGCAGTAAAGGAGACATCTCCGTTCCTATAAAGTATATATATTCTTGGTCAGGATCACCTCCTGAGTCGATATAAGCGTGTCCGTCTGTTCGACTGTCTGTTTCTACGTAAACTAGTCTCTGAGTTTTAAAGCTATCGAGTTGAAACTTTGCTCACATCTATTATTTGCAGGCAGTATATAAGTCGGAACGTCCGAGATCGCTGGACTATATCCTATAGCTGCCATATAACTGAGTGATCGGAAATGCTATAACTTTGGTGTTTTTCGAGTTAGAGTTGGGTTGGGCCCATATGTTATATTTGTCTAAGATATGTATCTTATCTGCAAAATTTTATAAGGATCGGCCGACTATTTCTTATAGCTGCCATATAACTTTACGATCGAAATGGCACAACCTTGCTATTTGTTGATGTTGTTTCAAACATTTTTGTTACAAATTGATTTGATGGTGAACTTCTGAGAAGCATCGGCCAACTTGTATATACGATCCGATATATACATATATCTTAATTATATAAAATTCGGCTCCGCCCGAAGTCCATTCTTGTTTTGTTTCATTTATCTTAAAAATGTACAAGTCCGATTATGCGATGGAGTCACTGTGTATTCGAATCTAACAATGTGTTTTGATTTTTTAACAGCAAAAAATTATTTTTATTATTTATTTCCTTCAATAGCGAACACTTTTTTAGTATATCTACTAAAAATCCTGGAAAACTGCTAATTTTTTGTTTGGGGTTTTGCCGTCGAGCTCCTTTTTTTATAAATTTATGCCTTAAGGTATGCACTATTAATTCTGGAAGCCAAAAAAAAAAAAATAAAAATAAAAGTAAATACTTTAATAAAGAAAATTGTAAAAGAAACTTTTAAAAGATTATTTTTAAAATATTTTGACCTAAAAATATATATATATAAGTCAATATACACAATAGTGTAAATATACTTCTATGTTTCAAATTTACATATTATTTTTACATATGTATATCCGATAAAGTATTTAAGAAAACGACATTGAAAATTATTTACCCAATGCTTTGACCACAACTTCACTGCACTGTCCAAAAACAAAAACCCAAAAGGTATACAACGGTTCTGCAGCCCCTTCTGAGAAATAAAATATACAATGACATGAAACGAATTTCTCACAACACTCTCTGTTTAGCTACATATAGTGTGACCGCTATAATATATATTTTAAATACCAATGTACAAAAATACCATTTTTACACATATGAGATATTCCAGAAAATGGGCAACAAAGTCCTAAAAATAGAATATTTAATATGCTAAAATTTTTATTTGTCCATTACGGAATGTCCAAAACATTCATAATACGTATGGGTAATTTTCTAATGTTCGTACGCATTTCAACTGAAAAAATCATGTGTTCAACTGAAA
Organism: Drosophila pandora; assembly: GCA_021223865.1. Classification (NCBI taxonomy): domain Eukaryota; kingdom Metazoa; phylum Arthropoda; class Insecta; order Diptera; family Drosophilidae; genus Drosophila; species Drosophila pandora. The sequence goes on from JAJJHT010012836.1 coordinate 331,569, forward strand.
AAAACATGTTTCAACTGAAAAACGACTGCTTTTTATTTTTACAAAAGTGAATCTTATAGCTTTTGACAAGTACTATATTCGGTGCAAATATAATTAGGGCTGTCGCACGCGACACAGACAGAAGTTACTTTTTTAAAAAGTTTCAAAACAGCGTATGAAAGCTGTTTTCAGCGAAATCTGATGGAAAATTTCTCTGCAGTCAATTTCAAAATATTATTTAATAATTGACCTTAGTAAGTTTTTACCCTTACAGAGGGTGTTATAATTTTGGTCAAAAGTGTGCAACGTAGTGAAGGAGACATCTCCGACCCTATAAAGTATACATATTCTATATAAATTATGAATTTAGTGTGCCGGTTGGCTATACGTCCGTAGCGGGGGGTTGGTAGACGATGATCGCAGCTAGTAGTCTTTGCCGCAATGGATGTAGAAGACGGCCGGTTGGCTCGTGGCATCAACTTGCAGAAATATGTTGATTAGGATGAGAGGGTAACAGTCCTTGAGACTTAACTCAGTAATCAGCTGGCCTTGAGACTGCCGAAGTTTCCTTTATAGAGCTTTTGCTCTTTATTTTTTGGGGATAAAAAGTGTACTGAACTTAAGTTTTGGCGCAAACGCCGGCCCAAACGGTCACTTTTTGATCATGTAATGGCACTTCATGAATCACATGAGGATTCTCCGTCCCCCAAATGCGACAATTTTGTTTGTTGACGTCGCCAGATAGCGTGAAATGGGCCTCAACGGTCATCAAAATTCGCTGCTAAAAGTCAGGTTCAGCATTCATCACCTGAGCGACTGTTTTGCCATAATCCAAGCGCCTTGGTAGGTCTGCAAATCATTTTTCAAAACCCGTCGTAAAGTGGATCGACTGAGCTCAAACTGCTTTGCACGGTGACGACACGACGAATTCGGGTTCTCGGCTACACTCACTCTCACCGCCTCAACCTTTACATCGAAACGTCTCGGTCGTTGATGAACGGAATAAGGATGGTCTCCCACGGTACCGTATGACACAAAATTGGCATAGAAACGACGAATTTTGTTGTCTGTGGGGGCAACTTGACCACGATTTTTCGTACGATATTCACGTTGAGTTAGCACACATGAATGGTTATTTTCAATGTACAAAGCCACTATTTCGGCGCGTTGTTTTGGTATGTAGCGATTCATGGTTAAAATTGTACTGGATTGACATTTCCAAAACATGTCTGATGCGAAAGTTATTAAATGTTTACATCCCGTTATAAAAAATGGAGTTATAAAATGTAAAATTGCCTGCCTGCAAGCAAAGGCTTGGTCTGAAGAAATTGCAGCAAAAAGAAATTGCGTGCTCCCCAAAAAGGAAACTACAGCTAACGCAACAAGTTCTCTTAGAAAGCATTTACCACAAATGAAGCTTCCTAAGTTTACAGGTTATTATTCGGATTCATAGGATTGATTAGGCACAGTTAGGCTTTTCATGTAATATATGTAAATTATCCAAATGCTTTGGCTTTTTTTTTAAAAAGGCTTTAAAAAAGCTTCAAAAAGGTTTTGAATGAAAAAATACCATTAAGTGGTCTTGTATCTTGTAAAAAAAACCTGCAAGGATACACGACACAGCAGGTGATCCTGAATATATGTTAAGAACCATCTCCCAGCATAAGCTAGGCAACGGGTGGAAAGAGGGCAGTTACCCTCTCATCCTAATCAATCTAATTCTACAAATTGGTGCCACGGGCCAACCGGCCACCTTATACACCCCGTGCGGCTAAGACTACTAGCTGCAATCACCGTCTACCAACCTCCCGCCACGGGGGCCAGCCGTCACACAAAATACATAATTATTGCCCAACCAAAGGAATAATATTAATCGTTTTGGACACGGTGCATGTGTTGATATTGCAGGAAAGAGGCCCCATCCAAACAAATCGTCTTGTTTCCCCATCGTTCGAATTTGTCCAGCCGTTAACTTACCCAGCTTCTTTTAACTGCCAATGAGTTGGGAGTATAGGGAAGTGAAGCAAAAAATTTATAGCGACGGTAGCGAAGAAGTAGGATTCTGCCCCGTAGTGAGAAGCGTAAACTAACCAGAGATAAACGCGGCAATTGTGCAGGCGATTGTCGCATATGCTGTCGGCACCGCCCTTGTCGCGCAGGAAGAGCGTTTAAGAAGCGCCTTTGCCCAGGAGTTAGAATCTGTTTGAACGCAGGTTAGCGCGCTGACGGCGTAAGCGCTGCAAGTTCAGGTTTATCAAATGGCCGTACCGAACCCTGAAATGAAATGCGATGTCAAATTAGGCATTGTAAAATCTTTGCAAACATTCAATGGAAGCCACGACGAATACGTGTCGTGAAGGCAGTCTGCATCAGGTGCGTATTTAAAAGATACGACAGCAGCAAAGCCAACTACGAGGCCGTTGTTATTATTAAAAAAAATTGCGGTACCGCTCGGTCGCTCCTTAACACCGTATTAAATTTCGATGCAATTCTAGCCAGGCTATATTGCATATACGCCAAACGTCCAAACGGACAAAACGTCCTATAAAGTTTTACCCATGAGGGTAGACCCATCGCTTCCAAATTCAGGCAGGAATCAAGGTTGGGGAAGCCTAAAAGTAATAACAATTACTGTTGGGACTTGTGCCAGCATCAAATATCATAATTATTTCGATTTAAGTCTCTCAGTGTAACTAGCCGCAGCGGTCCACTAATTGCCCGTTATCAGCTGTTCCATATTCTTTGTTTCTCCCAGATTCGCATGCGCTTTGTTGTTCTTTTGTAGCGCATGCACTTTGGGAGCTTTGGTGGAGCTTCTGCGCAAGCTCTTAGGTTTATGCACTTGTATATTCGGTTTTGTTGGGATCGGCCGCTGCCGTTGTTTTGGGGTTAAATTGACCCAATAAAAATATTGAAATTGAATTGTGGAGTCTTTATTATTTCGGTCGCTATTAAAACTCTGATAGCTCAACAATTACAAAAAACCAAACTCGTCTCAACGTCCGCTCCCCATCAAAACCCCAACAGGAGAAAGCAGGTTACTCGGTCACAGCTGAGGCTGAATTTGCCAACATTAAGGAAGAGAGTGAGACTGCCAAACTTAATGACCTCCTTCTTTTTTTAGGAATCGCTCCCGACTGCCATTTGACGAACGACAGTTGGCTAACAGAATACTAAAAATCATCATCGACACGGGGGCGGAAAATAATTACGTTAAGCACGTAAAGAAGCTAAGAAACGTAATGCCGGCCGTATACTGTAAGCAAAAGCAATTGCATAATGCGATATTTTGGGCTAAACGCTTCATTTTTTCTATTCGATACACTGAGCACTTTCGATGTAATTGGCTTCGACTTGCTAACTCGAGCAGGAGGAGAAAAATTGGGCAACAACGTAATAAAATACGCAAACGTCACCGAAAAGCTCAAATTCTTTGAGTGTGAAAACTTCAATTTTACCAAAATCGGTGACATAGTAATAGTAGTAGTTTCCCTTAGCCTGATAGCCGCTTTGCATGTTCAATATCAGCTAGTCCTGGATTTGGTAAGCTGAATATGGCATTTATGATTTCATTTGGGGTGGATCGTAATACACCGCTGATACATTCCAGCTTCTTTATTATATTTTTCTTTTTGAGGGCTGGCCATTACAATGTAGGGGCCCCACTTGATTCCTATGGCGTTTTTGCAGGTAAAGAGGGCTACATTTCAGTTTCAATTTAGCTTCCAATCTAAAATTGGCCCTAGGTATTTGGCGCTATTACTGAAGAAGAGCCTTTGGTTGTTTAGTGTTGGTGGGACGAGGGGCGGGGGGTTTTTATTTCCTGCTGAACAGAACTAGCTCTGTTTTATCCGCTGGTTCTGTGATTTTGAAATTGAGGGATGTTTCTATGTACCTGTGGTCGGAGAAAGAGTGTTTCTATAGGACCTTCCAATGGGTTACATGGCTAAGTATCTGTTTCGATACAAGCGTGAGATCAATGGATTCCCAGCGATGAGCAAGAATGGATTAGCAATAAATGAATGGGATCATCTCCTTTATTGCAGTGCCCTGCTTGGCTTGCTTGGCCTACGCCGTCTTCGATTTTGGGCCAGACTCACTCGACTTAACCAAAGCTGTGGGTTTCTTGGCAGATCCCGACTTATTGATTTTGTTTATTAAAGTTCTCCATTGTTTAGTCCCACGAGTTGCGGAGAAAGGACGGTCCACCCGGGAGGATATCGGCGACGCGCGGGTAAGTCTTCTTACAAGGTGCGTTCCAAAGTAAACAGGACTTAAAAAAAAAAGACAGAACAAATAGTTTTTTCGGCAAAATAGTCTCCTTCTGCTTTAATACAGCTTTTTTCACGGTCCAAAAGCATGTCGAACGAGTGTTCATTGCCCGGTATGGCCGCCAGTATGCCGGTGCAAGCCGTTTGAATGGCCTCTACGTCTGCATAACGCTTTCCTTACATCGGCAAATGCTTTTTTTCGAAAAGGTAGAAGTCGCACGATGCCATATTAGGTGAACCACTTCCCGTATTCACCTGATGAATGCTTGAATGTTTATGCTTAAAATGTGATTTTTGGTCAAATAGTCGGTCATAAGCTTCGATCGATGAGATGGCGCATTATCGTGCAGCTAACGCCAACTTCCATCTTCGCGATATTCTGGCTGAACACGTTGAATACGGTGCACCAAACGCTTCAAAACTCCAAGGTAGAATACCGCATTAACGTGTTGGCCGGGTAAGCAAATTCATTGTGGACAATACCCTTGGAATCATAGAAACAAATCAGCATTGTCTTCACTTTTGACTTCTCCAGGCGCGATTTTTTGGGTTTAGGCTGGTCCGGCGCCTTCCATTCAGCACTCTGGCGTTTCGTTTCGGGATCATATTGAAAACACCACGTTTCGTCACCAGTTACAATCTTGTAAAGGAAGTTCGGAACTTTTTTTTGCCTCTTTAATGATGTCCTTCGTTTCGATGGAATTTTCAGTGATCACGGATTTTGGTTGGCCCACATGTTCATCGTCATTTATGTCCTCACGACCACTTTGAAAACGTTGAAACCACTCGTGCACTCTGCTACGGATAGGCAATCATCGCCATAAACCTATATCATCACTTGAATCGTTTCGGTAAAAGTTTTACCAGTTTTAAAACAAAATTTAATGTTGGCAGTTTGTTCGAAGCTCATTTTCGCACCGATGACAAAAACATACTGACACTTAAAACGCAATAACCTCACTTCCAATAGATGAAATGATTCCAACGCACTAGTTGACATATAGGAGGGCACCACTAGAGGGCGCTACATTCAAAAAGTCCTGTTTACTTTGAAACGCACCTTGTAGAACCCGAGGTCGCCTGGGACCCTGTGCCCTCCGTGTGAGACTGGGCAGAGTTTGTATACCGGGCCCCCAACCAGGCCCAGTCCGGCCCAGTGTGAGATGGTATTTTAGGATGGGAGTTGGGTAGGAATTGTAATGTAGGAGAGAGGAAAAGTGTGACGCTACTTTTTAGAGGGAGCAAAACAGCCGCATTGTCGGCACCGCTTACGTTAGGACACCCGCTAGCTGTCCGCGGCTGGAGCGAGGAGGATCCCCCAGGGAGGGTCCTGCAGTGGGATCCTTCGATTGATTCACAGCTTACCTTAACTGGGAAGGTCATTCGCTATCCGCAACCGGCGACCCGTTCGGTAGCGCTAAGCTAGACATCCTAGGAGTCATGGAAGGTGGACACTGAGAATAAGCAGATATATATAAGGCAGTGTCCATATTAGGACCAGCAGTGTGAGAAAATATGTCATAGCTGAAGCAGCTATAACGTAAGTAAGGTCGTGAGATTAGGACCTGATTCGAGCAGTTTTGTTGTCGAGACCAGTTTTGTTGTTGCTGCGGGAAAACTTGGGCGGTAGCACATGCATTTGTAGCGGAAGCAGAAGTTTCGTAGAAGAATGGGAGCAGAACCCAATGAATGAGCAGGAGCAGAACAAAGGTCAGCCCCGGGGGAAAAGAGGCCTTGAAAGGCTGAGGAGAGCAGCAGCCAAAAAAAATACATCTGCGGAAGGATCAGGGTCCAGTTCAGAGGTAGCTCCGGGAGATCATGCACAATAGTACGAGTATTTGTAGCTGAAGCAGAAGTTGCTGTAGAACTATGGGAGGTGGACCCATATGATGTGAAGACATTGCTAAAGCACTGTTTACTGAAAGAGCAAGTGGGGGTGAAACAGGGTCACAGCTGAAGCAGCTATAACCTCAGTAAGAGCATGACCCAAGAAGGACCCAAGGAATAAGGAGAAGCAGAGGCAAGAGCAACAACAGTGAAGCCGCCATGGAAGTATCAGAAGAGAAGCAGCCTGAATGTTTAATTGGCAGTGTCCATGGCAGTACCAACTATAGGGGATTAGGATTAGGAACTAGGGGGTCACACCTGAAGCAGCTAGGTAAGATTAGGTTAAGGCGGCGATATGATGGACACGGTAATTGCCTTTACCGCCAGGCTACAATCTGTCCTGTTCTGCCGATCTTTTCCCACAGCGAGTGGGCCAGATCAAACGCGGGGTTCTACAGGTCCGAAGATTCCAACAGGTCCGGATTCCTAACGGCAGCCAGGTTAAGAGATCTGCGACAGTCATTGACTGTATAGTTTTTGACTAGTGTTTAATGAGAAACCATCAAGCCAAGTGCCTTAAGTGCTGTTTGACTGTCAGAAAAGATAGATAATGTGTCCTGATTGCCCATAAGTGTTGGGGATTGAGGTGCTTCTTTAATGGCTATTACTTCAGCCAGTGGTCGGGGAGGCTGAATGGGGAGGCGGGGAGGCCCTCGGAGCAACCTGGAAAGTGTGCGTTGGTAAGAGCCTCAAGAGATTCCAGGCTTGACAAAGTCCACCTCTTATCCGGAGTCTAAATATAGCCTACGTTGGGGGCCGTGTTTGAGAGGATCTTTCTTGGACGGGAGGCCCCTGATGTCCCCTGGATATTGGTGCAGAAACGAGCCGGTGGTTCCTCTAAGGATCCCCTAAGGTTATCTGGAATCCTTCTATACAGCTCCCAGTTAACCTTTCTGGAATTGCGTACTTCTGCTTAGTGAAGTTTTCAAAGTTTACCGCTATCTCGATGTAGCGATGGTCCGAAAAGGAGTGCTTATTAAGGACCCTCCAGGTGAGCAAGTGGCTGCGGCAGCAAAGGAGTACGATGCTGGGTTCAGAGCCTCTGTTACCCACTAGATGTTTAGAGCTTAGGATGAAATTGAAGATTGACTAACCCCTCTCGTTTGTGTCAGTGCTTCCAGTGAAGATGATGGTTGGCGTCGCATCCTATTTGTAACGAACAGTGAGGTTGCATCGCTGAAAGTATCGGACGAGAGGAAGGGGTTGCACGCGGTATCCGGCCAGATCTCGCCGGCTAGTGGGAGGGTTCTGAAACACCCCCTTCTCTCCCCTCGATGCTGCCTCTGGAATCATGAATTAAATCGATAATGATGCGTGCGCGACCTCACGAACAGCGTGGGTCAAACCTGAGCCCCTCAGAACAGTGGATCAGTGGATATTAGGATCCTTCGGAGACCCCTACGAAGGTACATGGCATAGGTTGGCGGCAGGGCGGTGGCGATCCAAACGAGGCGAAATATGTTTTCTCACTCCATTATAAACTTCATATTTACTCTTTAAAGAAAGTCCTTAAATGTCTAAATAACATCCTTATCCTAGCTTCCTAAGTATCCTGATACTTCAATAATATTTCTTCTTGCTAAGCTTAACAATATTGTTGGGACTTGTGCCAGCATCGAATAACATAATTATTTCAATTTAATTCTCCCAGTGTAACTAGCCGCAGCGGTCCACTAATTGCCCGTTATCAGCTGTATTATATTCTTTGTTTCTCCCAGATTCGCAAGCGCTTTATTGTTCTTTGTAGCGCATGCACTTTGGGAGCTTTGATGGAGCTTCTGCGCAAGCTCTTAGGGTAAAATGCACTTGTAATTCGGCATTGTTGGGATCGGCCGCTGCGGTTGTTTTGGGGTTAAATTGACCCAATAAAAATATTTAAATCGAATTGTGGATTGTGTATTAATTCGGTCGCTATCAAAATTCTGATAGCTCAACAAATATCTTATCGCTAAAGTCATCTCATTTACGAACTTATTAGTGTATTCAATTTGGTAGAGTTCGTTAACGCGCGCTCAAATTCATGACATAGGATTTCACTTGCTAAAGGAGCTCCACTACAAAGTCCGCGTACGGATGTGGGCCACGTTCGGTTTTCACTCCTTTCTTATCTCTGTTCAATGCCACGGGGTGGTTGACTGTCTAACTGGTAAAGCCTCTTGGGCCGGAGATCGGAACACGTGGAAAAGTACTGATCGGAGAATTCCGCATCACTTTAGCTGGCTTGGCATAGATTTAGGATTACTCACTTAATACATCCGCGACGAGTCGTTGAAGCGCTTCCACTACTCGAGGCTGGAAAAGAAAATATACATGTCGGGAGGACTCTCGCCTATCCCGTAAAAAAATGCCGACACAAATCACTCAGCCAGCAGCAGTGCTCTAGCTTGAAATCTCCGGACACTATTTCCTCCCCTCCACTCTCGACACCGTTAGGCCATCAGCCGGACGAGTCTCTCCGCTCCCTTGATCAATAGAGCGCTCCTTGAAAGCGCCGCAAGCGCCCTGTCCCTGCTTCCTATCCTACGGCTGAAGGCTAGTCCACGCCTGCTCCTCCGAATAACGGAACGCTCCTTGAAAGCGCAGCCAGCGCTCCGCTCCCGCTTCTGCTTCTACAGGATGGCGCCTACTTTCCGGCGACTCCTCCGATCGACGGCGCGCTCCTTAAAAGCGCCGCCAGTACTCCGTCTTTCGCTTCGCTACTCCAGGATGACGCCTACAGCACGGCGGCTCCTGAGAGGTTAGGGCCGAACCCTATCCGAAACTCCGGCGGAGCGTCCCTTAAAGCGTCGCGAGCGCTCCGATTGCTTCAGCTCAGGTCGATCTCACTGTGTTTCCAGCTCCTACTTGGTTTCGATGACCCTCCTCAGCCCCGCCTCGTAGGCGGCCTGACTGAGAGATTCGCGCCGCAACTGTGACCCGCTCTTCTCTTCTTCTTCCGGCCAAGCGTTGCTCGCACTACGCCTCTCTGTCACTAGGGGTCTAGCTTGTACGCTGGTACCCCTGACCTACCGAAACGAAAACACCTACGTCAGGCTCAACCATGACCTAGCTTTAAGACTCACCTCGCTTCTGCGACCCGCGACCTGCCTTGACTGAGCTGCACGAACACCACCAAATGACCGCTTGTGGCCTTCTCTTTCTACGACTGCTGGTCCTGCGCCAGCTCCTCCAGCACGATGATCCCTCAGCGGGCAAAACTTCGTTGCCGGCCTTCTTGAATTTCTGGATGTTTTTTCCTTGCTCGGCCGAACTTTCTCAATCCGTGGTTAAACACCAAAAGAACGCTGCGGCCACGCGGTTTTCCCACCTACGCTTTACCCTTGTTACCAGATTGTCAAAGCTCTCCAAGCAATGCGAAATAGGGTCCTACTAAGCGATCGGGCTGCCACGTAGGCTAACTCACCGCACCTCCTCCCCGAGTTGCCACCCCGGTCGACCTATCGCCGACGTTACAAAATGCCCCCTTCTCAAGAGCTAGAACAGGGTCTTAAACGATCCTGTTTAGCTAAACCACGGAGGCGAGAACTACTGCTTCAAGTCATTGGCTTGATAGGTACCTATCGCTCGCCCTTGCATGTCCTCCAGCTCGTAAGTAGCTCTTCCTGTTCTCCTCCGAACTCTAGCTTTAACATACCTAGGCCCAAGCTTGGCATATCCTACAGCGAAGTTACTCTGCTTGAAGTTTCTCCTGAAGATCTCTTGGCCCTCTCGATATGCAACCTCTCTTGCACGCACATCGTAAAGCCTTTCATTCTTCTCCGTCTGCCTCGCTAAGGCCTTCTGCGCTTGAGCGCGTGCCACATCCAACGAGTCCTCCTTGGACAGCCTGATTTCTCTGTCCTCCATGATACCTAGCTCTTTCATGAGCTTGTACGTTCCTCCCGATCCTACAAACTGTTGCCCAAACACCAAGTAATATGGGGACTCACCCGTGCCGGAATGGATCGAGGTCCTCAAAGCACAGCAGATCTCGCTGAGATGCTCGTCCCAATTTCTCTGGTCTGCATTTAAGTACGACCTTATGGCTGCAATGATGGACCTATTCACCCTTTCCGACGCATTGGCCTGCGGCGAATGGACCGCTGTGACAACCTGCGCCACCCTATTCTCCCGCATTAGCGTCCTTCTCCTTTGAATTGCGTCCCATTATCTGAGAACACAGTCTCCGGAACTCCATACGTGTGGAACAACTCCTGCTTCATGTACTTTACCACTACATCCGCCGAGAGCTTCTTCACTGCCTTGAGGAACACGAATTTGGTGTAATGGTCTAAAGCGATGAATATCCCAATATTTCCACTCTTGGATCTCGGATACGGCCCCAGGAAATCCACATATATTCGCTGAAAGAATCTCTGTGTTTCCGCTGGCCTTCCCATCGCTGGCCTCATCATCGATTAGGTACCTTGTTCATCTTACAGACCTCGCACTTGCCTACGTACTCCTTCACCTCATTGGCTAAGCCTAGCCAGTAGTACATTTGACGAACTTTTTCTAGCGTCTTACGGACCCCTCCGTGCACTGCTGTGGGACTGTCATGGGCCTCCCTTAGTATCTCGGGAATCATTCCCTTTGGCACCCATAACTTCCATGGACTTCCTCCCGGACTTGCTTCGTCCGTCGGAAGACCTTGCCATCCATGACCTTCAAATCTGGTACCGTCTCGCCATTGGCTTCGACCGTCTCCCGAAGGGTCTCGTACTCCTCCGTCTCAAAATGTGGGGATTCATAATCCAATCCTACCTCAGCAACTACCTCCTCATCTGACGCTCCTTCATATGCCCTAGACAGCGCATCCGGAACCACGTGAAGTTTGCCCTTTCGATGCTCAATATGGAACTTGTAGGCCTGCAATTTCGCCGCCCATCGCCCCAACCGAGATCTCAAATCCGGCTGTGCCATGAGCCATCCTAGCGACGCGTGATCTGTGATGACCGTGAACTTATGCCCTTCTACGTAAGGTCTGAGCCGTTTAATACAGAAATAATCGCGGCCAAGCATTCCTGTTCCGTGACGGAGTAATTCCTTTAGGCCTTGCTCAACTTCTTTGAGACAAAAGCGATCGGATACTCGTCACCCTTGTCTCCTTCCGTCTTCTGAACCAGGACGCCACCAATCCCGTAACTGCTCGCATCGCAGTGAATGTAGAACGGCTTCGTAAAATCCGGACTGTGCAGAACCGGAGTCTGACACATCGCTTTCTTAAGCTTTGTGAAAGCCTCTAGGCCAGCCTGCGACATCGTAAAACGACACTTAGGCCTCACCAGATCCGTCAATGGTGCTGCTATGTCTGCGTAATTGCTAATGAATTTGCTATACCATCCAGTCATGCCCAGAAAACTCCGCAACGCCTTTAGCGTCCGGGGAACCGGGTAATTTACCATCGCCTCTATCTTCTCGGGGTCTGTCCTTATGACGCCTTCTCCGATCACATGGCCCAAATACTTAACCGAACGCATGCAAAAGTGGCTCTTCTCAAGGTTCAGGGTTAGCCCTGCTTTCTGAATGTGCCCTGCCACCGTCGTCAGAACCGCCAGATGCGACTCCAAGGTATCGGAGACGACCAGCAGATCATCCAAGTACACGAAAACCTCATTACGCAATGAGGCCGAAATCACTTTGTCTATGAGACGAGTCATCGTCTGTGATGCATTCATTAGCCCAAAAGGCATAACTTTGAACTGATACAATGGCTTTCCCGGGATCGTAAACGCAGTCTTGTCGCGCGAAGCCGGATCCAACGGGATCTGGCAATACGCATCCTTCAGATCCAGACTGGAAATGAACATCGCTCTGGGAAGTCTGCTCAGGATCGCATCAATTTGTGGAAGTGGATAAGCGTCGCCCTGGGTGAAGCTATTCACTTTCCTGCAGTCCAGACATAACCGAACCTTTCCTGGCTTCTGTACCAATACAACTGGCGACGATCAGGCGCTTTGCGACTCCTCGATCACTCCCAATCTCATCATCCTATCGACCTCCCCGTAGAGCAGTTTCTCTACCGCTGGAGAGACCGGATAGTGCCTCTGTTTGACCGCTTTTGTGTCCCCGACATCGATACTGTGGCTGATCAAATGCGTCTTGCCCAATCTTAACTTGGCGAATGATGGTAATCGCTCTACCACTGCCTTTAGACTAACTTCCTGGGCTTCAGACAACTCCTGACTAACGGAGATTTCGCCGACTCGGCCGATCGATGCGTCTTGCATCGATCCTTGAACTCCACCTCAGTCGTCAAATGACCTACCTGCTGTCGTTGCCCATCGGCCGTGCTTACGATCGTTCCTTTGCGCCTGAAATCGGCCCCGCTTCTTATGATCTTCCTCGCAAAACTCCCTCCGATACAGCTAACTGCTACACCAGTATCCAGTAGTCCTAGCACTTCCTCTCCTAACAATCTGACTTCGGCGAAAGGACGTTTGTCTGAGGCATTATACCTTATCGTTTCAACCGTCTTCATTGACTGCCAATACTGCCTTAACTAATAGGTTCCTTGACCTATTCTTACTCTCTACCTTATCTTTACTATACTCTTCACTGAGCTCTCTTCCTACTTGTCCTTGTTCACACCTGAAGGAACGCGCTGAGATGGACGATCCGGCGCATTCGCTCTTCCGTTTTTTAGACACTTAGGACAAGATGGCTTGTAGACGTTTGGTGCCCCGCACCCAAAACAGAACACTTTCCGCTTGCCCGCGCAGTCGTGGTACCTGTGGCCCTCTTTCCTGCAATTCCAGCAGATAAGAGCCACTGCCTCCACTTCACCCGCTTCATCACCCGAAAACTCTTGGGCCTCTTCCCATTCCAAGTCGCTTCCTACTTCCGCTACTGATTTGTTGTAACTTCTGTGTGAGCTTCTGTCTTCCCGTCTCTGAGTTTCCCCATACGGCTTCTACCCCCATCCTGGCTTGGATGTGCCGCCGTCTCGTCGCACCTCCTCTAAGAATCGTTCACGGCGCCGACAAATCTCCCGTAAGTGGCTTTTCGAACGTATCGACACATTCAGCAGCTCGTGGCGGATCTCGGACCTGAGATTCCTCCTTACCATCTCCACCAGCGTGGCATCGCTCAATGGAATACTCACACCATCCATCAGCTGTTCTACCGCCTCATAAAACGTGTCAAAATCTTCTCTGTCGCGCTGCTTCCGATCTCTTATCGCTTCCCTTATGTCCTCATCCGACCTATCGTCCCTAAAGTGTTTCCTGAGCGCGCCGCATAAATCATTCCACCTCATTCCTCTATTCAACTTGTGAAAACGCCAGTAAAATTCTCCCGCTTTCCCAATAACAAACTCGCATTTCCGCATAGTGCTGAAAAGTTACTATCCAGCGTCTGGTGCGTCAAAGCTTCTACCCGATAGATGAAATTATCGATGGTCATGCCGTCGGGATGTCCGCTAAAACGAATCTTCCAACTATTCAGGATCTGTCCCACTTTCTCTGCTCTATAACCAAAGTTGTGATCCGCCTGTTGCCTCACGCCATTTCCTAAGTAGTCGCCCTGATCCCGGGTCTCTCTTACACCACCGTAGACCCCACTAGGCTGCTCGTAGCCTCCAGTTCTCTCTTCTCCTTCCCTCTCTGATTGCGCCCTTTGGTGGAATAGTCTGTCCATTTGCGCTGACAGTTGTTCCAGCAGCGTCGCCTGCATGGCGCTGATTGATTGGGACACAATCGAACTCAATTCCGCTGTGCTTCCTGCCGACTCTGCTTGAGAGCTCGCTTGGCTGGTCCCACAGGGTGAATCTGCTCTGCGAGTCAGCTGACTCGTGCTCGCGGCAGTCGTATCGCTGGCCGCCTGAGCTTTCTCGAAACACACTACCTTGCACGTCGGACATGACAACTTCGATTTGGCGTGTGTTGTTATACACGCTTTGTGGAACTCGTGTTCGCACTTGGTTTTGGCTCTGCCGGTTGCCATCTCTTTATTACATAATGTGCAGACGGGCACCTTCACAGGTGTCGCTGCCCCCTTCTCTGCCTCTGCCGGGTTCAACCTTTCTTTCTTTCTTGCTAAACCTAAAAAATGCTCGCTTCACAAATACCGAAACTCTAAAACTGAACTTCGCCTTCGTCTTTAGCCTGCCTACCGCCATTGCACGCTGCCTAACGTTCTTCTTCTTTTCGCCATTGCTTCTCACCTAGTTCCGTTCTGGAATTCGCTCGTAGAAAACTCCCCTTTCCAGCTCTTTGACGCCCGTCCTGCTAACTTCCAGGCCTGCGATCTATAAGCTGAAACACTTTGGACGTGGTCATTTCGTGCCTGTTACGATTGAACTCCAAGCGTCCTTCTGCTCTCCTAGGGGATGACGGGATTTAGCTGCCGATTTACAGGCTTGGTCAGATATCAGTCCGCTAACTGATACTGCTTTTCCAAACGACTGTGGCACTGTCTCTCCCGTCCCTTCGTTATTGTAGCAGCCTGCTATCCGAAACTCGTGGTCAGCTGGGTCCTATCCCCTGCTAAAGTCCTGTGCGAGAATCCGTCCTGCTAAACTCTACTCGAAACTATCGCTGTGGTTGCGAGGCACTGGGGTCTACTCTCTCCTCTGAGTGTAGAATTCCGAGCGGTACCCGCGCCACTGCTGAGGGTTTTGGACTGGTTACTGCCATGCTACTGTAACCAGCCGAAAAAACTTGTCCGCAAAACATGGCTGCGTCTAACCATGCTAAAAACATGGCCACTTAGTTGGGCACCAGATAAATTTATGATTAAAATAATTATAACTGTAACGAACAGTGAGGTGGCATCGCTGAAAGTATCAGACGAGAGGAAGGGGTTGCACGCGGTATCCGGCCAGATCTCGCCGGCTAGAGGGAGGGTTCTGAAACACCCCCTTCTCTCCCCTCGATGCTGTCTCGGGAATCATGAATTAAATCGATAATGATGCGTGCGCGACCTCACGAACAGCGTGGGTCAAACCTGAGCCCCTCAGAACAGTGTATATTAGGATACTTCGGAGACCCCTACGAAGGTACATGGCATAGGTTGGCGGCAGGGCGGTGGCGATCCAAACGAGGCGAAATATGTTTTCTCACTCCATTATAAACTTCATATTTACTCTTTAAAGAAAGTCCTTAAATGTCTAAATAACATCCTTATCCTAGCTTCCTAAGTATCCTGATACTTCAATAATATTCCTTCTTGCTACGCTTAACAATATCTTATCGCTAAAGATTTACGAACTTATAGGGTATTCAATTTGGTAGAGTTTGTGGACGCGCGCTCAAATTCATGACATAGGATTTCACTTGCTAAAGGAGCTCCACTACAAAGTCCGCGTACGGATGTGGGCCACGTTCGGTTTTCACTCCTTTCTTATCTCTGTTCAATGCCACGGGGTGGTTGACTGTCTAACTGGTAAAGCCTCTTGGGCCGGAGATCGGAACACGTGGAAAAGTACTGATCGGAGAATTCCGCATCACTTTAGCTGGCTTGGCATAGATTTAGGATTACTCACTTAATACATCCGCGACGAGTCGTTGAAGCGCTTCCACTACTCGAGGCTGGAAAAGAAAATATACATGTCGGGAGGACTCTCGCCTATCCCGTTAAAAAATGCCGACACAAATCACTCAGCCAGCAGCAGTGCTCTAGCTTGAAATCTCCGGACACTATTTCCTCCCCTCCACTCTCGACACCGCTAGGCCATCAGCCGGACGAGTCTCTCCGCGTCCTTGATCAATAGAGCGCTCCTTGAAAGCGCCGCAAGCGCCCTGTCCCTGCTTCCTATCCTACGGCTGAAGGCTAGTCCACGCCTGCTCCTCCGAATAACGGAACGCTCCTTGAAAGCGCAGCCAGCGCTCCGCTCCCGCTTCTGCTTCTACAGGATGGCGCTTACTTTCCGGCGACTCCTGCGATCGACGGCGCGCTCCTTAAAAGCGCCGCCAGTACTCCGTCTTTCGCTTCGCTACTCCAGGATGACGCCTACAGCACGGCGGCTCCTGAGAGGTTAGGGCCGAACCCTATCCGAAACTCCGAGCGCCCCTTAAAGCGTCACGAGCGCTCCGATTGCTTCAGCTCAGGTCGATCTCACTGTGTTTCCAGCTCCTACTTGGTTTCGATGACCCTCCTCAGCCCCGCCTCGTAGGCGGCCTGACTGAGAGATTCGCGCCGCAACTGTGACCCGCTCTTCTCTTCTTCTTCCGGCCAAGCGTTGCTCGCACTACGCCTCTCTGTCACTAGGGGTCTAGCTTGTACGCTGGTACCCCTGACCTACCGAAACGAAAACACCTATGTCAGGCTCGCACAACCATGACCTAGCCTTAAGACTCACCTCGCTTCTGCGACCCGCGACCTGCCTTGACTGAGCTGCACGAACACCACCAAATGACCGCTTGTGGCCTTCTCTTTCTACGACTGCTGGTCCTGCGCCAGCTCTTCCAGCACGATGATCCCTCAGCGGGCAAAACTTCGTTGCCGGCCTTCTTGAATTTCTGGATGTTTTTTCCTTGCTCGGCCGAACTTTCTCAATCCGTGGTTAAACACCAAAAGAACGCTGCGGCCACGCGGTTTTCCCACCTTCGCTTTACCCTTGTTACCAGATTGTCAAAGCTCTCCAAGCAATGCGAAATAGGGTCCTACTAAGCGATCGGGCTGCCACGTAGGCTAACTCACCGCAAAGGTTAGGTTCCAGGATAGCTTTCTGTCTAGTACTACCCTTATGTAATAAGCGTTATAGCGTACAGTCCCACCAGGTGGTTATCTACCCCAAAAGTCGTCAGGGAGAAAGTTATTGATGAACGGGTGGATGGCAGTCTCGCTAGATGGGGACCTATGACTATTTTTTGAGTTTTAAGAAGAAAGGATGATAGATTGTTCTAAAGTTTTTTTGGGGTCTTATACAACGGCGCAGTTCTTCAAAACGTAGCCTGGTACTCCATCGGGGCATGCCGAATACACGGGCTTAGCCATTTGGATACGGTCAAAACGTAGTTTAAAAAAACTATGGAAAGAGTTCGGCCAATGCCTGATCAGTGTTCGTATTTGAGTTTTCAAACGTAAGCAGAGGAGAAAAAAATTAGTGTTTGCATTTAGTGTTTACAAAGTTATAAAAAAGCTTCGGATCTTGAATAAACCTACGGCGGTATACCCGATGAAATATGTACAGTCAGATATTTTATAATTTGGTAGGTCAAAGCAATCAAATTCCAAAATTAACTTATTTAATCTCAAAAAGTTAGCCTTAGGTTAGGTAAGGCTAGACGGCTGGCGCTCAACTCTTGTGGAGACTACCACCACACTTAGACCGTATTCGGTTACCGTGGGCCTGATCTAAATTCCCTTTATTTGCAGAGGAAGGACTTCAGGTCTAGCAGTTCGCCCAACCTGAGGCTTTGGTGAATCATTCTATCCTATTGGGATCTATTTCCGAAATCATTTAGATCTGAAGTCTGAGAAACTGCAGGGCTGGGCAGTGGCATAGAAGTTTCTGCGGCGTTGTCGTTGTGAGGTGAATTCATTCGCCCAGCATGTGTTGATCATGATGATTCTTATAGCCGTGCTGATTCGGGTTCTATCCATCCGAAGTAGTTGTGATGTTCTTTCCGTTGAAATTTTTGGCCAGAGTTGGCGCAAACATAGAAACATAGAATTGTTAACATAGTTGGACTTGGTGGTCCAGCATAGTTGGACATAGAAGCTGAAGTGCGTTCTCATCAATATCCTTAGCAAAGGCCTCTGAGGTGAGTGAAGCCAGGATCCGTCCGTGCTCCTAATTTGAATTTTGGCGCGGCTTGTCGTTTAAAATGCTGTTAGCTTCCACTGGTCAAAATTCGTGCCCGTATTAAGAGTGGCTTCCTCTAACTCGTCGTCGATGCATCCTTACCTTAATAGCTTGGTGCTTGTTCGGTTGGTGAGCCTACGATGGATCCTGCCGAGGTTCCTGTCATGAGTAGGTATTCTTGCCTGCATCTCTAATCTAATGGTAATAAAGGGGAATCTATTCCGCCTGTTGGAATGAAAAGACGTAGCTGAAGTCGGTGTTAATTCCTGGTACCATTTGTTCAGGGAAGTTACAGGAAGGAGTAGAACAAGGCAACGATATCCTGACAACAATTGGTAGGTGGTCCAAGGTTAAGTGAAGTGGCTGTTGGACTCCGGTTTAAAGCCAAACTCAGTGCGTTTCCCCTTCCATCCGCTGCATAGCTGCTTTATAAGCGGTGGTTCGCAATAAAGTCGCCACCAACTATGAACTTTTCCCCTCCTGACCTGCTGACAGGATAGTCAGTAGTAAAATTCCTGTCTCTTGTTGGGAACTCCTTTAGTAGGCACAGTCGTAGTTGAAGAACTGAAGCCAGAAACACTCTTCTGCTGGACAGTGTAACAAGACGAAGCGGTAAAGGAAGATGTAAGGTGATGCTGTCTGAAAAGACGTTGAAAAGGTGTGAACCGTTCATCAATATTCTTATCAAAGGCCTCTGAATGATTCTGAGGTGAGTGAAGCCAGGATCCGTCTGTCCTATTAATTTGAAATTTGGCGCGGCTTGTCGTTTAAACCTTCCACAGGTCGAAATTCGTGCCCGTATTAAGAGTGGCTTAATAGCTTGGTGCTTGTTCGGTTGGGGAGCCAACGATGGGTCCTGCCGAGGTTCCAGTCCTGAGTGCGTAGGTATTATTGTCTTACCCTATGATTCTGATCTATTGCATCTCTAATCTCGCTAATAAAGGGTAATCTATTCCGTCTGTCGGAATAAAAAGACGTAGCTAAAGTCGGTGCTAATTCCTGGTACCAGTTGTTCAGTGAAATTAGAGGAAGGAGTAGAACCAGGCAAGGATATCCTGATAACAATTGGTAGGTGGTCCAAGGTTAAGTGAAGTGGCTGCTGGACTCTTGTTTAAAGCCTCAATCAGTGCGTTTCAGAGTAAAAGTCATATCTAGTAAAGTTACAATACCTAATGGGCTGCAGCAAGGTCTCTTAAACAGACTTAGAAATTAAAACTAATTAAGGAATTGACGGCTGCTTTTGATCTCTGCTACCGGCTACCATCAGACGCGCCTGTCTTAGGAGTTCGCTCTTAAGGTACAGGAATCGAAGCCCACCACAGCTAGCGCAGCATAGATCGTCAACAGTTATGGCTTCAAAATAGACCGAGCCAGTGAAGTGATCATCGGCACAACCCCCACATGTTGACTGATTAATGCATTAATTATAGCATGCAGTAATTATTTTTGTCGCACATGAATAAATATTATTCAAACAACTCAGCCGCACTTTCAAGTGGATTCAAAATAAATTTAACCACAACGCATAACAGCAGTTAAATCTCGATCCATTTGTGAATCCAAGTTCACAGTAAAAAAGCACAACGAAAAGTACTGAGAGCTTATCGAAACAATTCGATCGGCATGACAGCATGATTAAAACTCGACATAGAAAGGATTTAATCAACCAGCTCAACATTTTCTCTTTGGCAATCAGAAGCTCCGCAGGATAATGGACCCGTATTGAAGAACATCAAGCAAAAATATTTTAGCAGCACCTATGAACCGTATTTCCGCCTAACCCTGCAAAAAATTGCGGCCATTAGGAAGTCATTTCCGGCAGTCCCTCAAATAAATCAAAAGAATCAGAAGAGCGTTATCAGAAGAACTTCCTTCAGGATCACGAGGGGAGAAAAAAGAAAATTGGATTTTTGGCAGCCGTTTTTCTTGCTCGACATTTTTTTTAAATGGTTGTAAGTAAAAAAAATCCCCCGGTTGTAAATTATACGTCGAAGACCTGGGTCAAATTTCATCAAGATCGGTTGAGTAGTTTGCGAGCAATCTCGTCAACCGACTTTAAAATCATTGTTTTGAAAAAAAACGCTCTTAAGGGTTTTCGCTCTGCCTATACCTGACCTCGAGAGTCCACCTTTTCTAGGCTGTATCTCCGAAACTATTATTCGGATCAAAATTTAGGGCAATATTCTAGAGATATCCAAGAGATGTCTCCAATAAGACAAAAAACAAGAAAGGAAAACTATTTTCGGGCGGAGCCAAAGTTTATATACCCTTGCAGTCAGGAAGCAGCTTATATAATTATATATATATCAGATCGTATATAGTTGGCCGATCCTTTTACCATCGAATCAGTTTTCTAATAAAAATGTTGAAAACAGTCCCAAGCATCTTTAAAAATAGCAAGGTTGTGCCATTTCCGATCGTTCAATTATATGGTAGGATTTAGACGCCCGATCCTTATGAAATTTGGCAAATCAAATTATTTTAGATTCCCAAAATGGAATCTGTACCAAGTCCCATCTTTCCAATTTAAAAAGCACCAAAGTTATGCCAATGTCCCCTTCATTGCGTTGCACACTTTTGACCAAACCCTCTTCAAGGGTATAAAAATGTTTGATTGACTGAAACCGAGAAACTTATGTAACCTTTTAAAGGAGAAGAGGAAAGGTGAAACATTATAAATAATAGCAGCCTAACAAAATTATTATATTGAAGAAAATTATTTATTATGAAAATAATTCCTTTTTTAATCACTGATTAAAAAAATCAAATTAGATCCAGAACACAAATACACATCATTTTGGACTTACAACAAAAGCAACTGAAGAGACTTAACTGAACAAAAATCTATCTAATCTAATTGCTAAAATTTATCAGACATTTGTAAATTTATTATTATTAAATTTAATCTGTCCCATTTTCAGAAAATACTAACAAATTATGGTAAGTACATTCAGAAAAGTAACTTAAAACCTATTACAATGAGGCCATATTCACATCGAAAACATGTTTGACGAGCAAAAAGTTTATTTTTTTAAGAGTGAACGATTTTTTAAGGTTACTTGGTTGTTAATAAATGGATTAGAATTTATAATAGCCAATGCATTATGGGAAAAAGCCAATGCATTATTTTTTGGCATAAACTCTTGTTTTAAAAATAAAAACTAGAAATTTTTTATTTATACCTTTAAGATTAATGTGTAATTTTAGTTTTTGTTGCTTTTAGAATCGGTGTTTTTTTCTTAAATTGGTCCATTATACGGTAGTATTTTGGCAAATGTTTTTTTATATAACCAATGAAACATTTAATTTTGGTTGATATTTTCCGATTTAAAGTTTCATCAAATTGCTCGCCGTTAAGTTTTGTTTGTATGTAGCTTATTAAAGCATCTTCCAAGCGGGTTATTTTCTCCCAAACTTCGAGAAGTGCAGCGTGTGCAAGCTCATAAGTTGCTGGAAATAAGTCATTTTTTTGAAGAAACGTGCAAAAAGTTGCAAAAATGATTAGTTTTGCGATATTAAGGATTTTTGCAACTTTGTGCCATTTATAAGTTATACACCACGGAACACAAACAAACTTGTTAGTTTTAAGGTGAAAAGATACACATATAAAACAGTTCACAGTTGAACAACAAGTCATAATAAACAAAACATGTAATCTAAGATACATTTATAAATACCTTTGCTACGATTTGTCATAATCAGAAATAATAAATCAATGTTGCAATGTTGAGAATAAAGGATTAAAAGAAATTTTCATACATCATGCCATATTTGGGTGTATGTTAGATTCAAGAATAAAAATAATAGATAGGTGAAAGAAAGTCATTGTGTTATTATATCGGTAATATTTATATTATAATATCTATAATTAATTTAAACTAATATGTAAAAACTACTAATATGTATAGCTATCTCGATAAGTTTGGACGAACAAATCTTTTTCAGTGCTAAAATGTTACGAAAAAAAATGCTGGGAGAATGTTATAATTCCTTGAATTTACATATTTTGTATTCGTTTATTATAAAGCTGTAAACATAGTCCGCGATGAGGTGAAGGCGAAGATGAGAATTAAAAAAAGAAAGGGAAACAGAAATATCCCTCAAATTTGCTTACTTCTATTAATATTCTCGCATTGATACTTTTAACCAAGCACCAATTTGCGAATAGATAGAGTGTGACAAAAAACATTGGAGTCGTTCGGCTGATTTCAGCATTACGAAAGCACGCTGTTAACCTCCTCCTCCAACTCAATCTGATTCGGCTCTGGCAATGCATTTGAAGGTTCCCTTACTCTCCCATTCCCAATGGTTGTAAAAATAAAAAAGTATCCATATTTACCACTGTTTTAAACTAATTTGCCTATTTCACTCTCAAAGCTAACCACTTTTTGTCGATCTAATTATTAGGTGTAAGTAAAAAGACACGTCTTATTGGACGTACAAGGCGGCGCTAAAATAACCTTCCGATGTTTTTCGGCTGTAATTTAAAAAAAAAAAATTTAATAACTTTGATTCTTCTTGTAGATTGTTTTAATTTTTTTTTTGGTCTTTTAAGTTTTTTTACACCAAGTCGAGAATATGATGTCATGTAATTGGCCACCGCCACAGTTGATTGCCATTTGAGCCCGTTTATTGGCATTTTCCTTCACTTTGGCCAGAACTTCCGCCGATAGGTCCTCACATTCTTGACGGGTATTGTCTTTAAAAGCTGCAAGAGTTTGAGGCTTGTTGACCGTACAAAAATAAGCCTGGAGCGGACAAATCAGGCGATCTTATTTTACGTGTATTTCGCTTGTATTTACTACACAAATGTCAAAACAAAACTTACATTAGAGGCCAATTGTAAAATAAAAAGCATAATTTGAGAGGAGGATTACTTTTGCGCCGCCCTGTACAACATAAACAACTGAATAGACAAAACGGAAAATCTAACGTAAAAATACTATTAAAATACCGTTGGGTAAATTGGTTTAAATATGGATATCAGAAAGAGTTTTGTCTTTACAGTACAAAACAGAAATTTAAGCAAATCGATACAGTGTGCAAGTCCCTAATTCACATGTTTGTGACATGTATTAAGCAAATATCAGACAGTGTGCATACTCCCAAATCATAATTTCGATGTTATTAAGAAATTAACCTCTTTATGTACACACCATCCGTTAATACGACTAAATTTTAGTTTGGAAAACTTGGAAAAATGTCTTCTACAGGTCAGAACTTTATTGTTTATTTTTTGAATACATAGAAAAACACAAAACTAAATTTCAAAAACATTTTTAATGGCCCATCAAAGTGCTATTTTTTGGAACCCTCATGGTTTCATTTTTGACACGTAATGAGAACATACGTTTGTATATATAAAAATATACAATTATTTTTATACATACATATACATACGTAATTATAAAAATGTACTTTTATTTACATTTTAGGAAAAAAAGGAAAAAAGAACAAAGGAACTGTAATATCATTGCAATCCTTCCTTTCCAATACTGATGCACCAGCCGGAACTACGCAAGTTTCAAAAAAAATACGAAATTTTGACGGTGAAGACAGCGACGATGGAAGTTGCACCTTACCTTTGGTTTATCAACTGCCTACTGCACCCCGTGCAAACCGAATATTTGATGATAATTCCATCCCTCATAAACCCCCATTCATTGCATATATTAATAACTTGCCATTTGATGCAAATGAAGTCGATTTATACGAATTTTTCTCTGGAATTAATTTGATTTCATTAAGGTTACCACGAGAAGACGGCGAAAATGGTCGATCACGTGGGTTTGGTTACGTAGAATTAGAGACGCGAGATGATTTAATTCATGTACTGAGTCTACCAGATCCATCTATTAAAGGTCGTCGGATTCGAATTGAACTTTCAAACGAAAACGACCAACAAAGTCGTCAAAAAAGCAATAGACGATTTGATGGCTTTGGAAATAGTGGAGAGAACAGAGACTCTGGGAACTGGAGAAGGGATAGTCAAAATAATAGTGGAAATTTTGAACGTAGCTATAACAGGGAAAGAAAATCTGTTAATGAAAAAGAAGATAATAACACACCTGGATCTTGGCGAACAAATGCTAGGCCGCAATCTTTCGATTCGTCTCCAATTCGTAGAGATGAACCACTAGAAAATTATCGTGGAAGAATAGGAGATCGGTATGCCCGAGAAGACATTCCCAATATTGAGGAAAGACCGAAACTTAATTTAAAACCGCGAACTTTACCATTACCTGAAATTGGAAGTTCTAAATTGGAAAAAATTAATGTGAATGATAAAAATGTCACTCAACACAGTGGAACGCCATCATTAAATGTTTTTGGATCTGCAAAACCAGTTGATACAGCATCAAGAGAACTGGAGATTGAAGAACGTTTAGCTGTAGCACGACGACAAGACAAAAATCGGCAAGAGGACAACCTTTGTGAGCAACTTGACGATATCCAAATGGACAAAAATGAAAATGAAAACGTAAACGCAGCAGTAAACTGGCGCCAAAACCAAGATAAAAAAGAGGAAAAAAAAATCAAAACGATTCAGGGTAAGTATTGTATTATTAAGAATTTAACTAAACCAAAAGATATATTTTTATTTTATGAACAGTAAGTCTCCGAATGCATTTAAAATTTGTCAGAAATCGTTGCACGTTCTAATATTAATATATTATATTCTTATATATTTAATATGTAGTTTAATAGTTAAATATACATATATACATAGAAATCGCTAGCGGGTAGAAATTTTAGGGGTACCCAGATTAATGGCAAGATTTTCAGCCAAGTCGAAAACTTTTTTAAGAGGTTACGTGGGTTTTACAGCTTTAAATAATCGATTTTTTTATTGTGAATAGAAATAAACACCGATTGTTTATGGACAGCCTATTACAAATTTTATGAAAACGCAACGCACACAAAAAAAAACACGTCCGTCCGCTTTAAGATAAAGAGAGGAAGTTCATATCATGTCTTATAAAGTTGTTCAGAATTTCGAGAATATTCTCCTAAATATTCAAGTTGATTCGAATAAAAGTTTCGGAGATACAGCCTTAAAAAGGTGGACACTTGAGGTCAGGTATAGGCAGAGCGCAAACCTTTAAACGCATTTTTCTCAAAACTATGTTTTTAAAGTACAGTAGAACTCCAATTATCCGAATTAATGGGGACCGGGACCCATTCGGATAATCAAATATTCGGATAATCGGATTTTCGTTTTCTTTTCGAAGCCATGGTATAAAAACAATACAGTATTGTACACGCACAAACAAAAGTAAGCCGTAGCGAAAGAGTAGCGTCCTCGAGCAAGGTTAATAGCACACTGGCTAATAAAAACAAACAATCGCGGGGGAAGTCAGTGTAGGCACAACGGCAGGTTAAGAAAAGTCAAGTCAAGACTTGTGATTCGGATAATCGGCGATTCGGATAGTCGGAGTTCGGATAGTTGGAGTTCTACTGTAGGTTGACAAGATTTCTAGGAAACTCCTCAACCTATATTGATCAAATTTTGCACAGGCCTTCGAGATAAGATTCTCGAGAACTTGAACGAAACATTTTTATTAATTTAATAATTTATTAATAGCATTTAAAAATGTTAAACAAATTCTACCACAATTTTAATTTTATACAAATAGATGTCAAAACAAGAAAGGAAAGCTAACTTCGGGCGGAGCCGAAGCTGATATACCCTTGCAGTTGAGTCGCAGTCCGCTAGGTGGCGACACGCATCTTATATTAGATATATAGCGGATCATATACATATAGTCGGCCGATCCTTATGGAATTTGGCATATCGACTTATTTTCCCCAAAGAGGAATCTATTGAAACTCCAATCCTTCTAACTTAGAAAACAACGAAGTTATGGCATTTTCGATCAATCAGTTATATGGAAGCTAAAGGATATAGTCGACCGATCCGAAAAATAAGGATGTATGCATTTCCGATCAGTTATATGGAAGCTATAGGATATAGTCGAACGATCCGAGCGGATGTATGCAAAGTATCAACTCCATAGCTCTAAAACTGAGAGAGACTAGTTTGCGTAGAAACCGACAGACAGACGGACAGACAGACAGACGGACATGCCTTTATCGACTCAGGGGTGATCCTGATCAAGAATATATATACTTTATAGGATCGGACATGTCTCCTTCACTGCGTTGCACACTTTTGACCAAAATTATAATACCCTCTGCAAGGGTATAAAAATATAATTTTCATTTTTTTTTGTGTCTGTACTAAAAGAAAATATTTGATCTTTTCAATTCTCATGATTCTGTCGAGAATTGTGCTGTCAACGCGAAAGCACCTTTTTTCCAAGGGGTCAGCAGAAATGACGTCTCAATGGTTAAAATTTCTTTCTGAAAATTACCAACATTTTTATTAGTAAATTTATTTAATGGTGAAAGTTTTATTAGGATGGTCCATCTTAATAGGATCAGATATAAATTTATATAATAACATAATCTGCTACATAAATGCAAGGGTATATCAATTTCGGCTCTGTTTTAAATAGATTCGACGTCACAAGTTCTCAGTTGTTAAAGTACAAGAACCGAATTTATTGTATTATATTAGAAAATATTTTTTGAAGGCAACGTGCCTTAAAGTATACCTAAAGGAAAGAAGTCGGGAAAGTGGGAAATTATTTGTATAAGCTGATGAAAATTTTTTACGTTTTAAGAGCAAAAAATGATAAACAAAAATATTGAGTGATTGGTGATGCAGAAAGGAAACAACGATCGGTAATTTAGAAATGCCTGCAGGAACGCTTTAAAAATCCAGCAAGATATCATCTGAGGTACGACTGCAAAGAATTTTTCGGCCAGAACAATTCAACGTCGTCAAAAAATGATTAAAAATCGAATTAACTGCGTGAAGGGTAAATGAAATTGCAGTTATTCCTAATGGTCACGAGTTGTATATTCGGATAAGTCCAAATTTAAACCTCATTGGATCCGATGACTCTGGGGATGCATATCCAAATATTAAGGGGGCGTGCGCAGTTGGAGCTCCAAAAAATAGACATTTTTCCCAAATTTTTTTTCCGTAAACTATTGAATTTTTTTTACATAATTTTAACTTAAATTTGAAAAAAAAAGTAGAAAATATTGAGGAGTTTCAAAGTTATGCCCCTAAAAACTTTGGGCGGAGCCGAAGTTTATATACCCTTGCAGTTGAGTTGCAGTCCGCTAGGTGGCGCCACGCATCTTATATTATTAGACATATAAGGTTGTCAAATATCTCCCTTCCGCTTTTTTGCTCTTTATTCAATGCTTTATAAAAAGTGTTACAGTGATCGGATTTAGTTCAAATATGCGCCGTTTTGTTCGATAATCTGTTTCCATCTAGACGGCAACTTCATAATACCTCCCTCGTAGAAGCCCCCCTCCATATTTGCGAAGAACTCGGACAGCCACTTTTCACAAGCCTCTTTTGAGTTCAACTTTACACCACCAAGGGCGTTCCCCATGGACAGGAACAGGTGGTAATCACTTGGCGCTATGTCCGGGCTATATGGTGGATGCGATAAAACCTCCCATCCGAGCTCCCGTAGCTTCTGACGAGTCATCAACGAAGTGTGTGGTCTGGCGTTACCCTGGTGGAACACTACACCCTTCCTGTTGGCCAATTCTGGACGCTTCTGGTCGATCGCCTGCTTCAAGCGGTCCAGTTGTTCGCAGTAGATGGTAGAATTAAGCGTCTGGCCATATGGGAGCAGCTCATAGTGGATGATTCCCTTCCAATCCCACCAAACACACAGCAAAACCTTCCTGGCCATCAATCCCGGCTTGGCCACTGTTTGGGACGATTCACCGGCTTCGACCACGACCGTTTTCGCTTGATATTGTCGTATGTGATCCATTTTTCGTCGCCAGTCACCATCCGCTTCAAGAATGGGTCGAGTTTGTTCCGTTTCAGCAGCATATCGCAGGCGTTGATTCGGTCCAGAAGGTTTTTTTGCGTCAAATCATGCGGCACCCAAACATCAAGCTTTTTTTTGTATCCAGCCTTCTGCAGATGGTTTAAAATGGTTTGGTGACTAACTCCCATCTCCTGGGCGATGTCACGAGATGCCAAATGCCGGTCTAACTCGATGTATTCCATGATTTGATCGGTATTTGTCGTCACAGGTCATCCGCCGGCTGGCTTATCCATGGTGTCGTTTTCACCGGCTCTGAATCGTCGAAACCATTCCTCCGCGGTTTGAAGTGATAGAGTACCATCCCCCAAAACACCATTCATCTCACGGAACGTTTCTCTAGCGGATTTGCCTTTAACGAAAGAAAACTTTAAAATAGCGCGAATTTCGGCGTTAGTGAACTCCATGTTTACACGTCTATAACTGTTGAACGCAATATCCAAACTAATCATGCATAGCGTCGTTTTGAAGGTTATGTCAAGACCTTTCAAATTATGTATAGTATTGCCAGATAAGAGCTCTGTAGCGCTTTGTACATA
Source organism: Drosophila pandora (assembly GCA_021223865.1). NCBI lineage: Eukaryota > Metazoa > Arthropoda > Insecta > Diptera > Drosophilidae > Drosophila > Drosophila pandora. The sequence continues at coordinate 359,899 of JAJJHT010012836.1, forward strand.
GCCGCGAAATTCAAAAGACAAAAAGGCGGAAGGGAGATATTTGACAACCTTATATAACGGATCCTATATAGTCGGCCGATTCTTATGAAATTTAGCATAGCGAATTATTTTGCTCAAAGAGGCATCCATTAAAAATTCCTTCCTTCTAACTTGAAAAACAACGAAGTTATGGCATCTCCGATCAATCAGTTATATCAGTGCAAAGTCTCAACTCGATAGCTTTAAAACTGAGAGACTAGTTTGTGTAGAAACAGACAGACAGGCGGACAGACGGACATGCTCATATCGACTCAGGAGGTGATCCTGATCAGGAATATATATACTTTATAGGGTCGGAGATGACTCCTTCACTGCGTTGCACACTTTTGACCAAAATTATAATACCCTCTGCAAGGGTATAATAATGTACTTTCACACAATAAAGAGATATTTTAAGCGATATTTAAGAGATACTGCGCATGCGCCCTTAAGATGAATTGTGCCGAGCTTCGAGGCAATAATTGTGAAAGAAGAAGACAACCATTTTCAAAATTATTCCTTATTTTGTCATTGGGTTTGATGAGGGAGTAACAGCAGGAGCTTTTGTTATTAAAACACCCAAATAAATAATAAGTTTCACATTCTTAATAAATATAACCATTTTAAATACAGAGGCAGGAAACATCTCCAATTACAACCCAATAGAGAATATTACGGCTGAGAAAATATAAAGGAAGCCTAAAACAATAGCAGAATTAAGTGCGGAAAGTTAGTAAAATTTTTGCTGCTTCTATTGAAACTAATAAAAAAAACAACAACAGTAATAAATTATAGAGGAAATAATTTGTGAACAATCCGACATGGATCTACTTCGTTCATTGCTCTCTCACATCAGTCGATTGGGTGCTGTTTGGTAAAAAGTCAAATAGGGCCCCGGGGCTATGGGAGCCGACAAAAATAAACACTTTGAAGATTTTACACTACAAATAGATTGATTTTCAACATCAATATTATATTGCTAATGGATATTCAAAGTAGTCCTTGTTATACCCTTTCAGAGGGTAATAAGATTTTTGTCAAAAGTGTGCAATGCAGGGAAGGAGACATCTCCGACCTTATAAAGTATATATAATTTTGATCAGGATCAAATCCTGAGTATCTATAAGCATGTCTGTTTCTACGCAAACTAGTCTAGAGTTGAAACTTTGCACACATCCTTGTTTTGTTTGCAGGCAGTATATAAGTCGGAACGGCCGGGATCGGTCGACTATATCCTATAGCTGCCATATTCCTCTTTGGGCAAAATAAATCGATATGCCAAATATATAAAAAAAAAAAAAAATAAGATGCGTGTCGCCACCTAGCGGACTGCGACTCAACTGCTAGGGTATATAAACTTCGGCTCCGCCCGAAGTTAGCTTTCCTTTCTTGTTACTGTATGATACAGTAATTGCATGTAATGCTTATGGACCTCTTAAGTAGTTTGTAAGAGATGTTACCAAGCAAAAGCAAACACCGAATAGAATAAATTTCAAAACTCTATAATTCACTTCGTTAGGTATGTTTAATTGTGCGCATGTTATTAAAGCATGCAGGCGTTAGACCGGTGCCGTGCGTTTAGTGTAGTTCTCCATCTCCCTATGCACCGTCCCAAAATGAGCGAGCGATCAGCTGATCGCAGCGTTAACGCACCATGAGACCAAACTGAATACCACTAGAGCCCAATCTAGACTTCCATTGAAGGAAACGAGAAGGGGAGATTCAAGAGAGCAGTTAGTGCAAGTTAGTAAGATTTAAAGAAATAGAGATAAGAATCTCTATTGAGCGAGAGTAGAAGCAAAAGAATAGCAACAACGCCGTAGGAGATGAAGAAGCAGAACAGGGCTATGTTTGGAAAGTAAGTTAAATAAATTATTATTTTACCTCCAAATATATCACTGCACACGCGAAGCGATACGGATCTAAAAAATTGCAATTTGTTTTTATATCAGTAAAGAAATAAACACCGATTTTTTATAGAAAGCTTATTGCAAATTTTACAAAAACGTAGTGCGCACAAAAAAAACACGTCCGTCCGCTTTAAGATAAGGAGAGGAAGTTGGCACTTACCTCTACTAATAAACCGTAAAACAATGCTGGCTTTTGTATTTCACACAACCTTAATAATGTGCATCTAAATTTATTCCTCTATTCCGTAGCCATTTTAGATCAATATACGTTCATTATACGGTATTATGTTCGAACTACATCCCACACACTTTCGCTTTTATCCACTTTTAACTTAAATCTTCAATATTTAACAAACTTTCTACATATATACCGGATCTTACACATATATCAAATCGTATATATTTGGCCGATCCTTATGAGAATTTCACTAACAAATCAATTTTTTAATAAAAATGTTTAAAACAACCCCAAGCATCTTTAAAAATAATTGTTCTGCCATTTCCGATCATTCGGTTACATGGCAGCTATAGGATATAGTCTACCGATTCCGGCCGTTCCGACTTATATAATAATTCCGACTTACAATTTTTATACCCTTGCAGGGGGTATTATAATTTTGGTCAAAAGTGTGCAACGCAGGGAAGGAGACACCTCCGACCCTATAAAGTATACATATTCTTGATCAGGATCACCACCTGAGTCGATATAAGCATGTCCGTCTGTCTGTCTGTCAGTCTGTTATTACGCAATCTCGACTCTCAGTTTAAATGCTATAGAGTTAAAACCTTGCACATATCCTTATTTTGTTTGAAGGCAGTATATAAGTCGGAACGGCCGGTATCGGTCGACAATATTCTATAGCTGCCATATAACTGATTGATCGGAAATGCCATACCTTTGGGGTTTTTTAAGTTAGAGGGTTGGGCCAACTATATCCTATAGACGCCATATAACTAAACTATCGGAAATGGCACAAACTCTAACTGCAAGGGTGTATCAACTTCGACTCCGCCCGAAGTTAGTTTTTATTTCTTGTTGTTTCTTCATTTAAATATTTGTTCGTGACATATTTCAGATGGAAAACGGCGTGATGAACTTACTTATACAAGATCGAATCAACCCCGGGATTCCACAGACAGGTAATTTATATTATAAAAGTAATAAGTTGCGTAAATAAATCAGATAAAACAATCTTGAATAAAATTTTATTTTTATTTTATTTTATTTTCCCGCTATATATAAGAGCTTCCCTGTGTTATATATTGGAAGGAAAATCTTTCTCTTATTTGTATACCCTTGTAGAGGGTATTATAATTTTCGTGAAAAGTGTCCAACGCTGTGAAGCACACATCTCCGACCCTATTAGGTATATATATTCTTGATCAGGATCACCTCCTGAGTCGATATGAGCGTAACCGTCTGTCTGTCTGTTTCTAAGCAGTCTCTCAGTTTTGAAGCTATCGAGTTGAAACTTCCTTCACACATCTTTCTTTTGTTTGCAGGCAGTATATAAGTCGAAACGGCCGTGATCAATAGACTATATCCCATAGCTGCCATGTAACTGAACAATTGGAAATGGCACAACCTTGCTATTTTTAAAAATGTTGTCGAAGAATGCCCTGAGAAATTGTCACTTTTGTCCGACTAAAAGAACGGGGGTTTCAAGTTTGTCTTTAAATTGATTATTTCAATAAAAAAGAGGATGGAGGATGCAGCGTCGTGGTATGGGCCTTCTTTTAATATAATGGAGTAGGTCCTATACATAGGATCAAAACTATTATGAACCATCACGCCTATGCAGATATTCTCGAAACTGTTTTAAATTTATCAATCAATTGGCTGAATGAAATTTAAAATTTTTCAAGCGGAAGCAATTTCTGTAGACTCCTGAAATATTTATGTTTTTGTATAATTTTGACTTTTAATATTAGATTAAGAATTTCTAGACTATACACACTTGTTTCTATATTTTATCGTGACTTTACATGCCATAGAGACTCAATATGTATATATAGGCTGCCAGAGGAATGGCATATCGGGTATACTTTCTTGTCATTTTATATTTACAAAGACTGTGTATAAATTGATCTTAAAATGTTTTTACGGATCGGCCAACTATATTCTATGTTAAAAAAAAAATAAAATTCAAATACTAACATTTTGACGTTGACGCATGCTCAACACCTTAGCACATTTTTAATTTTTATAAGGATTGACCCATGTAATCCGACCCGTTATGTATTTCATAATTGGTTTAATAAAATAAGAATCCGTCTCGAAGACCTGTCTATAATTTTAACAAAATCGGTTCTATAGATCACGAGAAATTAAATCGTGTCAGCCGATTTTAACTATAAAGTTTTGGAGAAATGCGTTTCAAGTTTGGAGGGACAATGGACCTAGACTAAATTCATTTCGAATTAATAATTGATATTATAAAAATATATTTTAAATTTAAAAGGTTAGGTTAGGTAAGACGGCTGGCGGTAACCTCCTATAGAGGCAGCCACCATATTTAGACAGTATTCGGTCCCTTGTGATACGGTATGTCGGATCTAATTCCTCTTATTCGCAGAAAGGACTCATGGCAGCTTCCCCACCCTGAGGCTTTGGTAAATTTTTCTATCCTGTTTGGAAATGTTTCGAGATGTTGGTGAGGAACTTATCACCTAGATGTTGAAGTCTGAGGGACTGCAGGGCTGGACAGTGGTTTAGAAGATGCATAACAGTTTCATTCTTTTCTTCGTCCCTACAGCTGCGACAGTAGTCGTTTTGGGGTGAACTCATTTGCCTAACATGTTCCCAATAGTCAGTGCCTCGTGATGACTCTTGTAACCGTACTGATGCGAGTTTTGTCCATCCTAAGTAATTGGGTAATATTTTCTTTGAGATTTTGGCCAAGAGTTGGCGGGCCAACCGGCAGTTGAGGACGGAGTCCCGCAGAGCTGGTTTTCTCTCCTGATGGCCTCCCTAAATTAAAGTTTGTATGAGGCTATTGGTACACCGCTACCTTCCAGTTCACCCTGGAGCGTTGTGGTGGTGCCTATGCGTGACAATTCGTCTGCTATGCAGTTGCCTGTGATGTCCCTAGTTGAGCACCTCGAGGAGAGATGATATTAAGGCTGAAACTGTACGGCATTTAGGGCTTCGTTTGGTGTGGATCATAGTGCACCACTGATGCATACTGCTGCTGCTCGGCGGATTTTTTCCATCTTCTTCAGGAAGTTCTTTTTGAGGGCTGGCCACCACCAGTACTCCAAACCACTTGACTCCTATGGGTTTTTTGCATGTGAAGAGGGCTTTTATATTTTTGAAATAAGCGCGTGGAGATTAGTTTCTGTGGATCTTAGGTAGAGGCCCATGACTCATTCTAGCGTCTTAGGCAGGAAGGATGATAGACTGATTGGTCTGACATTTTTTTGAGTCGTATGCGATGGCTCGCCCTTATTGGGTATAAAGACGATTCGCGATTTCAGCGACTGTTGTGCAAAATTTCCTAGTGCAAGGGATATGTTAAAGATATTTAGAAGCCAATTTGTGGTAATTTAATCTGCTTGTTGGATTTTGCAGGTATTCTCTTGTCGGGGCCAGCCGATTTATAAGACTTATAAATCGAGACTTATATATAATCCCTGCAAAAGACTGCTTCAGCTGTGTGTGCAGCCGCTTTGCCATGGGTCTTCTTGGCATATCCTGAGATCGCTCCCTTTTGGAATGGTTTTGGCTCCTGCTTCGGAGCTGGGGGTTTTGGCGTCTTGCAAATTTCTGGAAAGACACCTTTCGTGGCTATGCTGAATCTTTTTTCGGCATGTGAATCTGCTGTGGCCAAATTTGCTAGCCGCTGCAGGTTCGCTACCATTTCCAACACCAGTAGGAGGCATCATGGCATTTGGGTCGGGAGATGTCGCCATGATGGCGGCAGTGGGTGCCTTTCCGCTGGTCACCCCTAGTTTGGGGCGAAGTCCACCCCGGACCCTGCATAGTTGGCTTGGCCGGACGGGTAGGCTCGCCCGCCACCTGCACCGGGTTCGATTCTCGGTCAAAATCACTCCCACGAGATGTGGAGAAGGGACAGTCAACCCAGTCCAGTGTTTATTTGCGAGAGTGCTGCTATGGGGTCCTTCGCTTTATTCACAGCTAACCTTACTGTAAGGTCGTTCGCTATCCGCAACCTGCACCTCGTTCGGTAGCTCTAAGCTAGGCATTCTAGGAGTCATCTTACAAACTCCTTGGACCGTATTTTATAAAATAAAATAAATTCCTTTAAAAAAAAAATTAATTTGATCTAATAACAAACCCTTATAAAAAAACTTTTTAACATTTTAGATCTGAGACTTCAAAAGGAGATGTAATTTTTAATGGAAAACAATTTCAAGAGGATAATAAAAACAAGCGAGACCGATCACTGCCGAAGTTTATACCCCAGACTGGACCTGTAAGTAAACAATACTTGTATTTAGAATTAGTTCAGTTGTAGGCAATAGATCTGCATGGGTACAATCTTATTGCCTCTCCTGTAGAATTTGATTGGAATAGAATGCAATAGAGTGCAAGAAACAAAACGAATTGAGTGAATACGGCAATTTATAATAATAATAAAGGGCAATTTCGTTCATTGTTGTTTTTCTGCTTTGACACGAATGGTTTTTGAAACACTCTATTCATTCGTAAATTCTTTTTCATTTAGGCATACTGATAGATGTCACAATGAAAACGGATTGATGTGAAAAGCGTAATAGTATAAAAGCATAGCCGTCGGATATTTCTGCTCAATTTTCTCTGTTGAATTTTCATTTAGGTCTCGGTGAGCACCATATATGATGCCTAATAACAAACGGAGCTAAAAAATAGACTAATTTAAGGAATCTGTTAATCTGTAATGATTAAGGAAAGCAAAGGGTACATAAACCGATTGCTGGTTTGTTGCGGCAATTTGCACTTGAAAAAATTGGACGTGGAGAAATAATGAGTTCAGAATAGGTTTGTCTGAGACTGACTTCATTAATATAAAAGTTTCATATTTATAGCTAATTTGCCAAAGCTAATACATGGATATGGCATATTAATGGAAATATAGCAAAAACGTAAAAATTTTTTGTCGATTGCATTAAAGTATACTGTCAGCAGTTTTGCTGTGTTTCAGTTTGTTGTTTCTGTAGTGTTTGATTCTTTAACGTTCATCGTTCTTTATGTAGGCTATGACCCAATATTTTCATTATTATATATTTATTATGCTTGTGTTTTTGTTGTGTGTACATTTGTTTTCTCTTGACTTAATATTAAATGCTCATGACCTAACATTCTCCCGGCCGTTGAACCGTCGTCCAGCTCTATAGTATACTGTCTTGGGGTAGGTTCCGGTTCCCAAAAGTGTGCAACGTAGTTAAGAAGACATCTCCGACCCTATAAAGTATATATATTCTGATAGTCGAATATAAGAATTTCCGTCTGTCTGTCCGACTGTCTGTCAGTTTCTACGCAAACTAGTCTCTCAGTTTTAAAGCTATCGAGTTGAAACTTTGCACACATACTTCTATTCCTTGCAGGTAGTATATAAGTCGCTTGACTATATCCTATAGCTGCCATATAACTGATTGATCGGAAATGCCATAACTTTGTTGGTTTTTAAGTTAGAGGGTTGAGACTTTCCACACATGTTATATTTGACCAAAATGTACAACATTTCATAACGATCGGCCGACTATATCCTATATTTGTCATAGAACGATCGGAATTGTCATTACTTTGGCGTTTTTTGGTACATTTTCTATTGTGGACAATATAATCCGATTTGCCAAATTTGATAAGGATCGGCCAACTATATATTTTTCCTATCTTTTTCCCCTTTTTATACCCTTGCAGAGGGTATATTGATTTTGGTCAAAAGTGTGCAACGTAGTGAAGGAGATATCTCTGACCCTATAAAGTATATATATTCTTGATCAGGATCACCTCCTGAGTCGATATAAGCATGTCCGTCTGTCTGTCTGTCCGTTTCTACGCAAACTAGTCTCTCAGTTTTAAAGCTATCGAGTTGAAACTTTGCACGCACCCTTCGGTCGACTATATCCTATAGCTGCCTTATAACTGATTGATCGGAAATGCCATAACTTCGTTTTTTTTTCAAGTTAGAAGAATGGGAGTTTCAATGTTTCGATATGTTAAATTTCATAAGGATCGTCCGACTATATACGATCCGCTATATATCTAATAATATAAGATGCGTGTCGCCACCTAGCGGACTGCGACTCAACTGCAAGGGCATATAAACTTCAGCTCCGCCCGAAGCTAGTTTTCCTTTCTTGTTTTTTCTCTCAAACCTCTCCCGCAGCCGAAAGCATTGTGCTCCGACCTGTCAGAGAACGCTCCACATTCCCGCGTGGAGTGCTAACTGGGCTAACTTTTCGAGATAAAGCTTGCAGTTGATCCTGATCCTTCGACCTCAATGACTGCCGAAAACTGCTGATCCTTCTACTTATTTTGAGAGCCAGCATCTTGCGTATCTGTGGGTAAGACTGCTGCGCGTTTTCTGCACGCAGGCAGCACTCTGTGCTCATTACTGCTATTGCTCCTAACATCCTGCAGACCCCAGCTCTGGGGGGTTCCTGCACCCACTTTCCCAATGGGGCAACCTCCGCATCTGTGGCATGCTTGAGCTAGGATGGACTTGCTGTCCACTGCCGATTCTGCTGTTGCTGCCTTTCGATGTTGTCCCCCGACCTGCCATCTCGGCATCCATTTTGTTGTGGCGTGCTCTGTTGCTCCTGCCGTTCTTGGTGCGGTTCCACTTTGGCTCTTCTTCCATCTGCAATCTCGGTGCCTATATTTCGGGTTGATTCTGGTTCTGTCTATGTCCCCAGAGTGGCTTTGTTAAGGCATGCCTATTTAACGCCTTTCTATCACTTCCTTTGTGGTCTTTTCCAAGGGCTTCATCAGTGACTGACTGTTATTTTTGTAAATATCAATGTTCCAAATATGGGGGTTGATTCATTCGGATTATTGTTTATTTGTAAGTTTGTGTTGCTGTCAAAAGTTCGATGAGGGACTGAGCTATTCTTGTTTTAATGTAAACCTTAGGATGCCCACGACTTCTATTAAGACGAGTAAGTGAGGTATTGCCAGGCTGTGGGAATGTTTTATATAGTATATATTATTGCAAACTTATTTTATTCTAATCTATTTAAATTGACGTATTTTCTTTTTCATTTTTTAGGTGTTGCAATCATCTAACAAATATTCTGGACTTGACGATGAAGAAGAGTCTGAATGAAAATATATATGTATACATGTTTTTAAAAAATAAATTCAAATAAATAACAAAGTATATGCCGCATATCTCCGATGTTGTATTTAATTCTCTTACCTATTTTCTCTAATAACTTCAACAAACTCTTCGATTAAAAACTTTGAAGATATGTGTTAGTATTTGAGCTGTAGCTATTAAAAAAAGACACTATAATCTCTTTTTGAAGTTTTAAAGGGAATACCTTATAGTTTAGTCTCATAGATTAGTAAGGTTTTACAGATTTTAGATTCTTTATAAGATAACGCAAGGTCAATGATGGGCCTGAAATCTATTTGATTAATACTTTTATATTTTTTAAGAGCTTTGAAGATCTCGTGAACTATTGCCCCGTCCATGTTTTGGTATGTTTTTATGCTTTTGCATAAGAGTCATCTGTTCTGAAGCTACGATTTTAGCAATTTCAGGATTTTTCAGAATCCTTAGAGGTCACGGGCCAAAAATCTGCAAATTAAAAAAAAAAAAATTGTGTGCGTGGAGTCCCTACGCGCGAAAGAAGTGAAACTTCTTAGCGATATTCCAAAAAATGCATATTATTTCGTATAAAAGAAAAATAGCGGGAGGGAAAGGATAAAAATAAGGTGGAGTGACCATTACTTTCTTCAATTCACATTTTATAAATTTATTATAAAGCAAAGTCCAAATCAATGATCATCTCTGGGTTCTGACGGATTCATATCTATAATATTTACAATTGGATTATGATAACTAAAATACGATATGAAATGTGTTACATCTATTTTATCTATATTTATCGCAAATACCGCATCAATAGTCGTACCTCCTTTTGTCGTCGGATCATTTCTTCCATTGATCATTTCTAATGAAAATTTCTCTCTGAGGAATGCCAGCAATGGTTCAGCTTCTGGCAATGAGAAATTGACATTAAAATCTCCCGCAAGGAGTACCGGTTGTTCGCTATACTCTACTGGCTCTCCGATAATCTCTGCGAGAGCTTGCGAACCTGCAGTTGACAACGGTAATAAAGCTTTACCGATAAACAATTTTATATCTCTCATCGATGAATTTGGTGATATATAAACGGCAATTAAATTCAATTTTTTACTATTATGATTATCGCTAGGGTTGATTTTGCATTCTACCGCACACAAATCGCCAATTCTTGTTGATGTTGATATCGTTGCATCAGCATCACTCGCGTATGGCGCCTTTATATCTAAATGAGGAGTAAGAATATGACATTTGTCTTGCTCATTGTGATAAATAGCAACGCCTGAATTTCTTGTTTCATTTCGTTGAAATCTTACAACGAAATCAAAATTTGGTACGGATACAGGAGGTTCGTTGTCGTTCATAAACGTTTCTGATAACATCAAGATATTTGATTGTTTAAACACTCTATCTGAGAAATCATCAACATGAGCACGAAGACTTTGACAATTATTTACTATATTTACTTTGACTATTTTTAAATTTGATGCACTCACGCATAGGCACTAATATTAGTCTAGGCAGCTGTTACGCGCTACGTGTAATGCCATAGCAGCGCATGCGCCTGGCGATACCTTACTCTCATTCACTCTCTCTCTCTCTCGCACTCTATCTTTCTCTTTTCCTCTTCTCCTTCCGAGTTGCGTTAAGCGTTCAACGCTATTCCCCCTCCACTGGAGCGTTAAATGTTTAACGCAACATTTTCCGGCGTCGTATAAGAAGTTTCACTTAAAAAAATGTAAAGAACAAAAAAATATTTTTTATACAAAACATGGTTGTTAGTAAAACTCGCTTAAGGAGGCAGGATGGTTTGCAACTTAAAAAAAATGTTTTCAATAATTTTGTATTTAATAGAACAATATCCCAGGAAAATTTCATGTCGATCGGACTAAATCTTACTGAGATACCGATTATCAAATTACTTTCTATCTGAAAAATCTGAGATTTCAACTTTGGATGCGTATTCCAAAGATATGCTAACTGCTAGATACCATTTTTTAATTTTAGTTGGTACACATACATTTCAAAAATGATATGTACTAAGAGCAATGATGGTCATCGCTATTACACGGCCTACGTAATTCAATATGGAACCTTTGGGAAAGGTTATGGAGCAGGTGAAATTATGCGTGGAGATTTTTTGTTGTTGGCCTGTGTAATTATTTACACTCAGAAAAATCTTTAAAATCTGTTTTTTTTCAGCCTTGATAACCATCCTGCCCCCTTAAAGATTTTAGTAACAAGAAAGCTCGACTTCCTTCTCTGTGGATGAGACATTATCTCCGAGTGCATTGTTTGGATCGATTTAAAATTTTTGGACAACATAGGGGTATGATTCTTTCGAGGCTCTTGAGTGGGAATTAGGATAAACATATTGGTCAAAAATCGTTTGGGTGTCATATGTCACCTTAACCTAGAGAAGGGATCTTTTAAAGATATAAGAGAGGCAGTTTAGAGCGATATCGGTCGCCTGTTTTATTTGTGCGGGTGGGGAAGTTGGATTCCAGTAATATAGGTCCAATAGTCCGGTCGCCGTCTTCTTTAAAGCAGGCTTACGTCAATTCTCGCACCCCAACTTTGAGACATTCCTTTATGGTATGAGGATAGTCGGATTGGTGAGCTGTGACTGTCTGAGAGGAGTTGAAAATATTTTAGCCACATAGTTTTTCTAGTAATTATAGTCGGAGGAGTGTTCATCTAGCACCTTAGCCGCTGAGGGTGGTGAGCGTTAGAGTAGCATCCTATTTAAGCATCCTGTTATAAGCCAGATTTGCCACTATCGCATCTGGTAGTTCATAGTCTATGTAATGACAATATTCGGATAGGAGTCAGCTGAAGCTTCATGGGCGCCACCGGGTTTTTTTGTGATCTGCGCTGTCTTTGCGTCGCCGCCGGAGTTTGATCAGTACACATTTACGGTGACAGAGCTGAAGCCGAAGTTTAGCTCCGCGTAAGCGGCTTCTATGGGCAGCAACGATTGGCTGCCGTTATACCTCGACATGAAGCACACGGTGCTCGACACGGTGGCAGATAATCACAGCGAGTAAAGCATGTTTCTGCTGCCTCAAAGTACAACGCAAAAGATGCCGAACCGGTTAATGGATGTACAAGGAGGCACCATTAGCTACTTCACTCGGAACCAGGCAGAACACAAAGTCTCGTGAGTACGCATCAAGACGACAACCGTGGAAGTCAATTTTTTCTCATCATTCCATTTAAGCTATGCAATGGCAGCAGGATGATCGAAATCTATGCATTCCTAGACGAAGGCTCATCCGTGACCTTAGTAGCCGCATCAGTAAGCCAAAGATTAGGAATACAAGGCCAAGCTGCGCCAATGTGTTTACAGTGGACCGCAGAAACAACTCGATTTGAGTCAGTTCAGTTTGCATCAGTTCAAATCTCGAAAATTATTTTCGATAGAGTTTATTGGCTGAACAACGGCTAAAAAAACTATGTAACAGATTTCAGCATTTGAGAGACTTACCGCTACCCACACCGATCCATTGTCATGCATCACTGCGACTGTGATTGGCAGGAGCTTCATGACGATATCAAGGACCTTTACACTAGAGAGCCGCGGTAACTCTCTGAAGCGCCTTACCTGCATAAAGAAGAAGGTCTCTCAGGAACCTGATATGAACGAATAGATTGACGCCCAAGTCAGAAACCTTCTAGACAATGGATATGTCTAGAAGTTAAGCTATCCAAGGAGGAAACCTGCCGTGAGAACAGCCGTACATGGTATCTGCCGATATTCAAAGCGCGAAATCCAAATAAGCTGACTAAGCTAAGGCTGGTATGGGATGCAGCCGCGAAGGCACATGGATGTGCGCTGAATGACGTCTTACTCAGGGGACCAGATTGTCTGAACCCACTCATAGAGGTCTTACTAGCCTGTCGTGACAACAAGATTGCGATTTGGAAATGTTTCAAAGTATCAACATCCGCGAGAAGAATATGTTTTTTGTGGTATGACAAAAACAGCGATAAAATATGCGGGCTATGACTTTTGGGATCAAGTTCGCACTATTCATAGATCACTTTGTTCGAGATAAAAATGCGGAAGCCCTTCAAAAAGTTTTCCCATTGGCCTTATTTCCCACTTCGACGACTACATCGATAGCATGAGAAACCAACAGGAGGCCATCCAGACCACCTGACAAGTCATAGAGGTTCATCGAAGAGGTGGATTCGAGACCCGCAACTGGTCGTCAAATTTAAAAGAAGTCCTTAAGAGCTTGCAAAGTAATTGCCTATGGATTTTTGTTCGACTTAAAAGATACTGTGTATGTCCTGGCACCCGAATAAGGATGTGTTTAAGTTTCTCTGCAGATTTGCAAGGCTGAAAGGCAAAGCGAAGATGCTTCTTTATAAGCAATCTCAATCCATCGCCTTCGCTAAAGAGATGAAAACGCTTACCGCTGCACAAAGGAAACAGATTGGTCGGGTTGAACATTGCCTAGACAATGATAGAGTACTGCGGACTAAAGGCCGACTAAACTCAATTGACATTGACGCAATTATACTAGCTCCAGGATGCCGGATAATTAACCTTATAGTGAAGAGCTTTCTCGAGATGTACCATCATCTCGCACACGAGACTGCAATAAACGACATCATGGCTTCGTTTTACATCAGCCGCCTCCGAGTGCTGTACAAATCTGTGCGGAGTACATGCCAACGATGCAAGGTTAACAGTGCAGTTCCCAGGCCACCCCAGATGGCACCGATTCCGAGAGCGAGAAGCTTCCAGAGACCGTTTGCGAACACACGCGTCGATTATTTTGGCCCATTAGGCCCATAACGTGTATAGAAAAGTCCCAACCCTTTAACTTAAAAAACACCAAAGTTATGGGATTTCCCATCAATCAGTTATATATATCAGATCGTTCTATGACAGCTATACGATATAGTCGGCCGATCCTTATGAAATTTTGTACATAAGATATTTTGGTAGATACAAATATAACATGTGTGGAAAGTCCCAACCCTCTAACTTAAAAATCACCAAAGTTATGGCATTTCCGATCAATCAGTTATATGGCAGCTATAGGATATAAAGCTATCTACACGTGCAATATAAAAAGGATCAATCGAAAAAATTTTGAAAAATAATTTTTTTTCTTAAAAAAAAAGTTTATTTTTAGTGTTTTTTTTTTTGTACTATATAGACGTTTGGTCTCAAAGAAAGTGAAATTGATATTAAAAAAAACATTTCAACGGTGTAAAGCTCTTTTTAATATCTTTCTTAATTATAAAGTTATGAATTTTTTCATTAACAAAGTTTTTTTAATTTTTTGACGTAAGCTCAAGGTACATATTTCAAAAAGTTGTAGAACAATAGTTGCCCATATGATAGTAACAAAAATTTTCCAATTTTTTCAGGATTTTTATGAAAAAAATAGTGCAAACAGACAAACCGACGCAAACTGGCTTCATTTTGAAGAAGAAGAAAAAATCGAATTTTTCGAATAACTTCTGAATGAAATGTCGGATCGGGTTTGATTGAGGTACCAATCGACGCGTATTTAGCTATCTGGGGACTAAAATGTGTTCACAAATGTGTTTAGTGATTAAACATTTTTTTACTTTCACCCTAATTTCTTCTAAACCTTATAACTTTTTAAACCAAATAACCTAATTGAAACAATACCTTTCGATTGGTATATCATTCATTTAGATCGGTTGCCTACAGAAAATTAGTAATTCTTCGGCTATATATAGAGTTTCCTTGCGCACGCCTAGGCATGCAGTTCGTCACCTCGTGGACTTCCGTCCACAGTGATGAACGTCGGCAGACGCAAGGCGAAAAGATGGGTAGCTCTATTCACCTGCCTCACGTTGCGCGTAGTGCATTTTCACCTATAGTCTTGATACATGTTTATGCATTATGGGTCTATCCAATTTTATAGCTCTTCGAGGGACCCAAAAATAAATATTTTGGGACAATGGTACGAACTTCAGAGCCATGGAAAAAACCCTGCGCGAGGAGCTGAAAAAGATCGAGCACGATAAGATCACCATTAAGTTTGATGGTATAAAGTAGCGATTTAACTCAACACACATGGGAGGAGCATGGGAAAGACTCGTCCGGACAACAAAAGGAATTTTGAAAAACATTGGCCCAAATTTCTCTTTTAACGAAGAGGGCCTGAGAAACGCATTGATGAAGGCACACTTTATCATCATCTCGCGACCGCACACGTTCGTAAATCTGGACATAGAGGATGACGTCGGTCTGACCCCGAACCACCTGCTGTTGGGATCAGCGAATGGATATAAGCCACTGCCAAAAAAAGGAATGAATCTACAGTGTAGATGGAATGTGACTCAGCGCTTCGGGGACCGCTTTTGGCAACGATGGATTAAAGAGTATGCGCCCGTGTTAACCAGGCGAACCAAATGGTTTGAGAAGGTACCTCCACCATTGGGAGCATCGAAGTCATTGTGGATGAGCTTCTCCCCAAGAACCTGTGTTTAAAAGGACTAGTGACCGACACAATGATAGCCAAGGACGGACAAAGTTCGACGCGTGACTATTAAGACCCAGCACGGCGTTTTGGAAAGACCAGCAACGAAGGTTTTTGACGTCGGCTTGGAGGATGGTAACTGACCTCAAAAACCGGAATTAGTACCGGGAAGATTTTTGCGTTAATTTGAATAAGCCTGGCTAAATGTTAGAATATGCATAATGTTGGCACCTAGTGCCAAGACCTACTACCCTATATTTACACTTAGTAATCTGATCTAATCAATGTTCATCAGCATGTCGCAATATGCAAGCATCAGACCCACTAACTTATTGGCATACCAAGTAATAATAAGCAATAAGCATGAAACAATATCCAACCTAATAACCCTGCACTAAAAGACGGCGCCAGAAGCGAAAATCAGCAGTATCAGAGGGAAGGTTGACCGACTGACAGAAGCAAGCAAATCCAGCTAGCTAAGCCGAAATACATGAACAAGCAATCTGAGTCAGCCGACTCAGAAATGGGTGACACTGGCTTTAACACTTTCATAAGAATTGTTCTTATGAAATAAAGATAGTTGCGAAATCAGAGTGAATCGTCTCGTTACTCAGTGTTAGACTGCGGCACTTAAAATTAACCTATTTCGAAAGTTGCTCCTGTTTAAAACGGAAAACAAGTAGGGCTCTCTTAAAACTATCTAGTTCGAGTGGATCCAGTGTAAACGGACCACAAGTAGAACCCGCGGTACCCAACCTACTTCGAGTGTTTCTCCCGTGAAATGGACCACAAGTAGAACCCGCGTTACCCAACCTACTTCGAGTGTTGCTCCCGTCAAACGGACCACAAGTAGAACCGTCCGATACTGAATCAGCCAATACCCCGAACAGAAGAAAATCTCGATCCAAAGGCCCAATCACGAGGAAACGAAGGAGATTACCCTCGATTAACATCATTAAAACGAAGACATGAAGGACGGTTAGACGATATGGAAGACTTTCTCTGCAACCGCACCGAAGAACGGGAATTGTCCACACACATCAGACAACTTTCATTCATCATTAGCTGTCACTTCCTCTCTTTATCTTAAAGCGGACGGACGTGTTTTTTTTGTGCGCACTACGTTTTTGTAAAGTTTGCAATAAGCTTTCTATAAACAATCGGTGTTTATTTCTTTACAGATATAAAAACAAATTGCAATTTTTTAGATCCGTATCGCTTCGCGTGTGCAGTGATATATTTGGAGGTAAAATAATAATTTATTTAATTTTCTTTCCAAACATAGCCCTGCTCTGCTTCTTCATCTCCTACGGTGTTGTTGCTATTCTTTTTCTTCTACTCTCGCTCAATAGAGATTCTTATCTCTATTTCATTAAATCTTACTAACTTGCACTAACTGCTCTCTTTAATCTCCCCTTCTCGTTTCCATGGTACAGTGGTTCAAGGTTCCTCATTAATAAAATCAAATAATATTTTTAAATTAATTATTAATTTTTTTAATAATTTTTAATAAATTAATTATTTAATTTTAAATAATTTTTAATAAATTAATTATTTAAATTTTTAATAATTATGGATTTTAAATTGGTCTGTGCATTAAAGTCTTGCAATAAGACAATCTCGTCTTCCCGGCCTACCATCCATTGCTGGCTCTGTGAAAACGTTTTATACGCGAAGTGTGCCGGGTTCACGGCCTCAGTTTCGGATGCAGGTCTGGTCTCCACTTTTGCGTGCTGTTCAGGACGAAATGAGGTCGTTCATGAGGCAGACTAAAACCGGTTTCAAGGAGTTGATTAGTGGTTTTCGAAAAATCAATGACCAACTCTGTGCGCTTGATACACAGTTTAGTAGTCTTCAACTACTAAATGAGTCTCCAAAGCGTAAGAAATCCGCTTTTAGTGATGTGCTCGAGTCGAATAATCTTCAGCCTGCTCAGCCGACAACTATGCAGCCGCTTATATCTCTGGCCACTCCAAGGGCCGGACCTGAGAAAAATTCGGCTTCCGAATGTCTCGGAATCAATGAGCAATTTTCCGATATGTCCTCTGTGGCATCGCTTCAAGTGATCCCAGACCCAATAATTCAAACTCCTGTAACAGTCACCAAACAGGTTAATAAACCGTCCGGACCCTCGGTACGCACTGATGCCGCAGTATTAGTTACGGCGGCACCAAAACCATTGCAGGTGATCCCACCATCAAAACACATTTTTGTTTCCCGGCTTGCCCCTGATACTTCGGAGATTGATATCTCGGCTTACATCAAAGCCAAAGCAAAAGCCGACATAAAGGTGGTGGATATTACAAAATTCAAATATTCTTACACCAGGCACACGTCATCTTTCAAAATACGTGTGCCCTTGCAGATGTTCAAGACGATCTGTTCCGCCAGCTTTTGGCCAGAGAACATTTTCGTCCAAGAACATAAGCCAACTACGGTGAAAAAAAAGATAACCAAACCTGTGGGTGTAAAACTCCCACATGTTAAGGCCACTGATCAACCTTCCACCTCATCTTCCTCAATCTCAAAAAACTAATGTCTTCATTAACACTTACCTATCAGAATACTAGAGGGTTACGATGTAAACTTCCCAAACTGTATTCTGATAGTTCTTTTTTTGCATCCCACATTTTTGTATTTACAGAAACTTGGTTAAAGCCGGAGATCTGAAGCTCCGAAGTTTTTCCTAGTAGGTACACCACTTTTAGATGTGATAGAACTTTGCGAAGGGGAGGAGGAGTGCTAATTTCTGTAGACTCCAAATTCGCTTCTGAAGAGGTATCACAAGAGTTTGGTGACATTGAATTTCTTTGCATCAAAATCACTTTGTCCGATCAATCTTTGTATGTTACCTGTTCTTACATACCACCTTCGTCCGAATCGCCAACATACTGGCAACATTTGTCCGCTATTCGTTTGGTTTTCGATCGTCTGTCTGATGGTGACCAGCTGATAGCTCTGGGTGACTTTAATATCCCAGAACTTATGTGGTCAAATGTTGATAATTCACCGTCTTTACAGCTTAACTCCCACCATGACTTCCCTGAGGGCATGTTCGACATGTCACTCGGGCAAATTAGCCACGTTAGAAATTCTTTAGGTCGGCTGTTGGACTTATGTTTCGTTTCTGATCCTGATGGAATTACTCTTTCCAGAACTTTGCCCCTTTCTAACCCTGAGGATCCATATCATCCCACTCTTGAGGTTTCAATCGAAAATAATTACTTTTTTGACCTTAAGTCTATAGTTAAATCTCAGAAAGTTCGTTACTTTCGTAAGGATGACTTTACGAAATTAAATAAGTTAATTTTTGAATTTGATTGGTCTGATTTACTGGCATGCGAGGATATAAACATCGCATTACAAAAATTTAATTACACTTTGAACATATTTTTCGACGCTTGCGTGCCGTGGAAATATCCGTCCGCTTCAACGAATCCGCCTTGGTATACAAGGCACCTTATAAATTTAAAGAATAGTATGAGTAGACTTTTAAACAAACATAGATTATCTGGCTGTACAGTTAGTTATTTAAGATACTTAGTAGCTCGGGCCAATTTCACCGTGCATAACGTAGAATGTTCGAAGCAGTTTTATAACTTTGTAAACACTAAGCGTAAACATGTATCTTTTCCGATCAGGCAATGGTCGATCTCTTTGCACAGTTTTTTCAAACTACCTATTCACCTAGCAGTAGTTTAGCTCAGCCTTACACTTATAATATCCAATCAGCCAACCTTATATTTTTCCCATCGTTCGATCAAAGTGGTGTGTTATCGGATCTTCTTAAGGTTAAGCCCGTGTATTCGCCAGGCCCTGATGGAGTACCAGGCTGTGTTCTGAAGTACTGCGCCGAGGCACTGTGAAAACCGCTTGTTAAACTCTTTAATCTATCGCTGGAAACTTCGATCTTTCCCCTTATGTGGAAGGAATCCTTCATTATTCCGCTGCATAAAAAAGGGAAAAAATCCGACGCTGCGAATTATATAGGCATCTTTAAATTGTCAGCAATTCCAAAGCTTTTTGAAAAACTTATCACTCCACATTTGCAACACCTATGTAGTTCAATAATAACTCCGTGCCAGCATGGCTTCATGAAGCGCCGCTCCACCACTACCAACTTATTGGAGCTAACATCTTTTATCACGGATGGCTTCCGGAATGGCTTACAAACAGACGTCATATACACTGACTTCAGTAAAGCATTTGACTCTGTTAACCATTCGCTTCTTATAAGTAAACTCAGTCTTTTGGGATTCCCAACTGATCTTCTTATGTGGATTTCGAGCTACTTATCAGGGAGAACCCAACGTGTTTTCTTTAAAGATGTTACCTCGCGTTTAGTCCGCGCCACATCGGGGGTGCCCCAAGGAAGCCATCTTGGACCCCTACTTTTTACTCTGTTTATTAACGACTGCCCCTTGCCTTAACTAATTCACTTGTACTTATGTACGCTGATGACGTTAAGCTATGCCTTCAGTATAAATTCACTAGCGCCCAGTCTAGACTTTAATCCGATTTGGATAAACTTCAAAATTGGTGTTTAGCAAATAACCTAAAGCTTAATGGATCGAAATGTAAACTTATGTCTTTTTACCGATCTAGTCCTCACCAGGCTATGTACTTTCTCTATGGGAACGCCTTAGAACGATTAACTCAGGTTAACGGTCTAGGTGTCCTATTAGATTTGAAACTTAAATTTACCGACCATGTATCTACCATGGTTAATAAAGCTATGGGTGTGCTTGGTTTTATTAAAAGATGGTCAAAAGAATTTAATGACCCGTACATAACTAAAACGTTATATACATCACTGGTCCGTCCGATTCTTGAGTATGGATCGTGTGTCTGGAGTCCTCAATATGGAGTACACCATAATCACATTGAATCTGTACAAAAAAACTTCCTTACTTTTGCTCTTAGGGGACTTAATTGGGATGCAAATCTTTACCTCCCCTCTTATCATAGTAGACTTTTACTAATCAACTTACCATCATTAACAAATCGTAGAACGATGCTGGGTGTCATGTTTCTATATAATCTTATTTATGGAAATATAGACAGCCAGCATTTACTAACACGCTTAAATTTTAACATTCCTAGTAGAAGGACCAGAAATTTTCGTCCTCTGCTCCTCAGCCATTGTAGTTCGACATATGCCCAACACGATCCGTTCAGAGTATTATGTTCGGACTACAATGGTCTCTACCACATCTTGTCACTTTGCTCTACTAACAATCTTAAATCACTTATATTAACCGTCTTATCTGTGCAACACTCTTCCTCGTAATATCTTTCTCCTAATCCTCGCTTATCTATCTCGGATCTATTCCCGCGATTCGAGCCGTACGTTACGCGGCAGCGTCCCTCGGTCGGTTGGACGGGAGGTGGGCTGTACGTATGCAGTGGGAACCGCGCAAAAAAAAAAAAAAATAATAATAATAATGTTTACACCAATTTTCTTAGTGTAGAATGCCTATAAATTTACAAAAATCTAAAATTTTAGCTGGCTTCAAAACGAATTCGAACGCACTCACATGAAACCGTGTATGTGAATGTGTGAGCACGCATACATATATAGATGAGTTTAACCGCGGAACAACCTTCTTGATGGTGCGCCGCTCTACGGATTCTACAGACAGCGCAAAGTGGCTGGACGAGATGATGCAGCATTCTCCCAGAAGGAGTCATCATTTGAACGATGGACAGGATATAGTGACGCCGCAACTGGATGCCAATGCATTGGTCCCGCAACCGAGTGTAGTTAAGTCGTAAAATGGCGTACGAGGCATTTAAGGGGCAGTTACTGGAGCCGGCAAGAAACCAAAGTCCTCTTGGAGAGAATCGGTGAGCTAGAGAAGGATTTTGAGCGCTCGTAGCGATATTACGGACCGATCCCGTTACGTCGAGTAAGGTTGTGGTAGGTTAGCCGCCATTTGCAATCGGCCAGACCGTACTGTTGGCACCTAGATATCACCGGAATCCGGCCAGAAGCCAGAATTAGCAAAATCAGAGATAAGAATGACCGACTGCGCGAGCTCAGCAGAATCCCAATACCATGCGATCTGAGTCAGCAGACACAGAACTAGTACATAGCTTTAACATTGTCTTTTACATTGACCTTACCAGCTAACCATATTTAAGCCACAAATTTTGTATTTATCTGATCTTATAAAATATCACATAGTAAATCGGTTCGTTACTCAGAATTAAGTTACGGCAATTAAAACCAACCTATTTCGAGTGTTGCTCCCGTGAAACGGACCACAAGTAGGACCCTTCTTAACCAATCTACTTCGAGTATTGCTCCCGTGAAAATGAACCACAAGTAGGACCCTCCTTAAGCATCCTACTTTGAATGTTTCGTCTGTGAAAACGGACCACAACGGACGAACACATATATAAACTTATCGATAGCTTTGCAACGGCCGAGAAGAAGGTAATGCGTTGGCCATCGCTAGAAAAAAAAGAAAAAGACGGTGAAGCTAACAAGTGGCGAAAAACACGAAGTTTTTTAGTTCTCGCATATTGACACCATTAAAGACTATAAATCCAATCCAATGAAGACAAACTTCTGATCTCACTCATCACCAATATCGGTATTGAGATATCTTCTAACTGTGACAAGGCAAGCTGAATTTTGTTCCACGCTGATTCCAAATGCAGTGTAATCGACTCATCCAAATCTAGCTTATTAAGCCAAAGTTCTTGCAACAGGATCTTTCCTTTGATAAGGATTGGGCTTTATTAAGCTTAAGGCTTATTAGCCAAGGGGGACAAATATCTTTGATGACACCGAGAGAATGTTCCGCTTAGTTGGCCTTTGACCCTTGACTGAAGTATGAATTTCAAATTTATCCTTGGGAACCCAAGCGATTCCTAATGCTTTAATCAGCTCTGAGTCCGAAAGTGTTATTGGCTTAACGGTGATCTTGGATGCAGACGGGTTTTAAAACCACTTACTCAATTCAAACCCAGCTTTTTAACGAACATATTGAGAGTCCCAAAACGCTTGGATCCTATTTAAATGGAAGTCTAACTTCAAATCGACCTGAAGGCAATATTCTAGTAGTTTTTCGATAATGTTCCCTACACAACTCCTTTTCTGGTGACAAAATCTTTTTGAAAATGGAACTTCTTCTAATGACCAGAATTTTTTCAAATTGTAGTCTATTGATTCTAATATTTCTTCTGGGTGATTCAGGCTAGAGACCGGAGGAATTTGCTATTTGTTTTCCCGATACTATCCATCTAAGGAGCGTTTTTTGAAGTACTTGATGGTTCCGACCTTGCTTTATTTGTCCAACGGACAAAAGTTTTAAAAGAGACTCAGCTCCAATTAAAATATCTATCCGCTGAGGTTTCTAAAAATATTTCTGCTAATGGAAAGTTCTTTGGTAGGGTCCAATCTTTTACGTTTACTGCCTGGTCAGGTTGATAGCCTGAAGTTGTTTTCAAAATCCAAAAGTCGAACGAAAACTCACTACCATTGATTTTTGACTTCACCACGGTGTGTATCTTTTTCTTTACTTGTGAATTGGGCTGACCCTTTCTAAAGACGAAGCATACAAAGCAAACTCAAACCTTTGCACTACAACAAGGCGAGCGAAGGGACTGCACTGGGACAAAAAATGGTCTTGAGCGTTGCAATAACTGCATGCTGGTTTGGTGTTGGCAAAGGAGCAAGCCAACGAACTTCTATTAAGTTGCTTGCTAAACCCAGCTTTCTCCGGTTTTTGTTTGACAGTCTCTTCAGCGGACAGGTGCTGGTACCTACGATTTAATATTTTTGCGAAATCGGACCACAGCGGCAATTCCTCATAATCCAGTGACTCTTACCATTTCTGCCTGTTCACTGGATCTACTCCACTCAAAACTAAATGTATAATCATTGAGTTTGCAATTTTAGTGTCATCTCTTATGGATAATAATGATAAATCGATGACCCAGTGTCGATGAGACCCCTCAACGACGACGCAGACGGCTGGGAAATTTTCGGAAGGCTGAAAAATTTACCACTTATTTGGTGGTACCACTATCATAGATTTTTTTTAGACTAGCGATAGCTTTGTCATAATTACTCTCGCTGAACTGGAATGCCTTGATAGTTCCTAAGGCTTCACCAGAGAGGCAAGAAACTAAATAAAAAATGCTTGCTAACTTGCATAACACCACATCTGGAAGCTTGAAAAATTATCCCGGCACTCCAATTTGGCTTCTGAAGAAACCACGGAACCATCGAGCAAGTGAACAGCTTAACATCCGAAATACGCTCAGCCTTCGAACAGCGAGAATACTGTAGCGCAATTTTTCTCGACGTACCTCAAGCTTTCAACCGAGTTTGGCCAACGTACACCAACAAGCTACTGGAATAGTAGCACAAGTCACATTCCCCACAAGAATAGTAGTGGAATGGTGGCTGTCCGATTGGCGCATTCGAATAAACGAAAAAAACTGTTTACATGTAACGTTTACTCTTAACAGAAAAACTCCACTCCGCTTTCACTAAACGGTATGCAGATGGTATGCAACGAAGTAACGTACCTTGACGTCCATCTTGATAGACGACTAACCTGGTGTAAGCACATCGAATGCAAGAAGATGCACCTAAAACTAAAAAGCCAGCATAAACTCACGATCGCCACTGAGCCTGTACTACAAGCTACTACTCTACAATTTAGTTCTAAAGTCAATTTGGAAGTATGGCTTCCAGTTGTGGGGGAACGCGAGGAGCAGCAACATAGACATCATACAGCGCGCACAACCCAAAGTCTTGAGAACTATCACTGGGGCACCTTGGTATGTTCATAACGAAAACATCCACCGGGATCTGGGAATCCTCGCAGTAAAAGACGAAATCCAGAAGCAAAAAGAGTCCTACAATAAAAACTGTCTTCGCACCAAAATTTCCTCGCTCGGGGATTGACTCAAGTTTTAGCAGATCTCACCTGCGACTCAACGATCTTCCAACCCAGCAATCGATTTTTTAGGGCCGTCTAACTCTGTTTCAGTCAATATGACTGTTAGTTAAGTTAAAAACATAAGTTTTGAAACACCTCTTGTTAGTCTCCCGAAAAAAAGATTCAAGAAATAAAAGCAATGTTTTAAAAAAAAAATCGAATTGCTCGATCTGGTCTTGCAACTCATTTGCTTTACAAATTGTCATCTAAATCCTGAAGCCTGCACTATGGCTCGGTCTTTAATACAGGAAGTGATCCAGCTTCCAAACGTTCCTCTAACTTGCGAATGCTTTTTACTTTAACATATAATCTTCTTCTAAATCATTAAGGGTCGTGGAATTAAGATTGGGTTTATTACTCTCCATTCAATAAAAATTATTTCTTTTCTAAAAAAATGAAAGCGATGCAAATTGCAATATTTAAACATTATTTATTTAAATATTTTTATATTAATTAAATTAAATAAATTTTAATTTTAATTTCGATAAAAAAACGAAAATAAATAATTATTTTATAAATATTTGTTTTTATTAAAATACATCGAAATCTAAAAGTGCTTGTTTTTATTAAAGTCTAGATTTAAAACATTGAATAAAGTTTCCGAAAAAGCTCGGTAACTGAACATTAGGTGACCCCAATGTGATTGTAATTAGGAAAATAATTAGTTGAATTAGTTTCCATTGAAAATGTGAGGTGCGCGGCTTACAATATAAAATTAACTTAAACATTAGTCGGTTTGTGATTTGTGCGCGCAATATTAACATCTATTGGCATACATACGTACGCATATCCGCTGTTTGCAGAAAGCTATAATCGCTCATACATATATTAACCCGTTATATAGAAGTTGCACAGTGGGTCGTGATCTGACAATAAATAAACGAACTAAAATAAATTTTTTGTTGCGAAAATGAACCGGTTTTTCGAGTGTGCCTCTCATGGAAGAAGAGTATTCCTGAGGCAAAGTGCAGTTGTCCTTTTTGAGCACCTTCAAGGATTGCTTTTCTCCTTGAAAGCAATGGAGACATTTCCGGAGGCGATCATAAATGTGCGGCTTAGCGAATTGGAAGGCATCGTCGCGGATTTCAAGAGCTCTCTGCCGGGATTGTCGAACCGTCAGTATCTGAATACAATAGCCCATTGTTACTTGTTCCTAAGAAATCATCCCCCGGGTCAAATGTAAAGAAATGGCGATTGACTACCGCCAGAAAAATAAAAAATTATTATCTGATAAATTCCCATTTCCTAGAATTGATGACATTTTACATCAACTAGGTCGAGCAAAATACTTTTCATGTCTTGACTTAATGTCAGGATTCCATCAAATTGAACTATAAAAAGGTTCAAGAGATATAACGTATTTTTCAACGAGCAACGGCTCATATCGTTTCACGCGATTACCCTTCGGATTAAAAATAGCCCCTAATCCGTTTCAGAGAATGATGACTATCATTCTTCTCTGGTCTAGAACCTTCTCAAGCAGGGGCGCACGCAGGAAATATTTTTGGGGGGGGGTTAGGTAAGTTAAGTTTGAATGTGAATATTTATAATTTATTCATGAATAATTCACAATGTAATAGCGATCTTTCTTGGTTTTTGGGCCATTATACTCAATATTGCGTCAGAGGTTACTTCCAGATCCCGGTGAATGTTCAGAAGCGCCAATCCATTCAATCTTTGCTCTCCAGTCTTATTGCGTAAATATGTCTTCAATCTTCGTAGTGTAGAGAACGACCGTTCGCTCGAAGCCACTGTTACTGGCAGTGTTGCACCGATCTGAAGAAATCGGTATACCGTTGGATAGAATGTTTCATCGCAAACGTCCAAAGCTTCCATGAATGTTTTTATGGGCTTCTCTTTGGAAAGATTTGAACATTTTCTGTAATTAGAAAAATTCCTTATAATGCAAGCATATTTTGAGCCAATACAATTACCTTTTCCACAACTCAATTTCTGCTTCGAATTCTTCGGTGAATACAGGGATGTCATTTGGCCATTCTTCTTTCAAGGTTTGAACAGTATCGTGTAATTCAGACACATCAATGTCCGCACATTTCTCCGGAATGATGTTTTGTATCCTGGAGAGAATATTCCTATGTTCCAAAAATCTCGACTTGAGCTCTTCTGAGTATTTGTCCATGAACGGAATGTAAATTGATCGACGATAGTAATCTTCAATACTCCCTTCGTAGTTGTCCCGATTTTTCTGTCGTCCTACTCGTCGAGGAACAGTCAGCTCAGCATCAATGGTTTCTGCAGCTTCAGTCGCTAAAATAAAGATTTCGCTGAATTTTTCTGTAGCTTGTACTCGCATCTGCTTGATTTGTTGGTGCACATCGTTCGCGTAACTGACGCATTGGCTCAAATCGCAGTCTTCCTGTTGGAGGAACAGGCTCAGATTTTTCGTCAAGCTGAAGATAGGTTTCAGCACAGTCAACGCTATGATGAACTCAGCCGTCCGAATAGACGCAAGCAATGTATTTGGCTGAACACCATCAGATTTGATGTTCATTTCATTCATGTCTTCAAGTGCTGAGCAAATAAATTGTAACACTTCGAAAAACTGAGCGATGCCAAATGTTCAACCCAACGCATTTCACAAAATTTGAGAAGACGGGTCTGCTTCGCTCCAGAGTTCGCTGCGAAAATATGTGACTTCAACAAATTTCCAGCCTTGTTTGAATTACGGAAGAAATTCACTACCGCTTTGACAGTTGACATGCAATTTCAACTTGATGGCTAAATTTAAGTTATGATTAGCGCAATGCAAGTAAAGAGCATCTGGACACGTTTTTCTGACAATAGCCGCACAGCCTTTGAATTGTCCGCTCATAACTGGAGCTCCATCATAACCTTGAAAAAAAACCTTTTTGGGTTTGGCGCATTTTTTGGTTTGAAAAATTATGTTATCTTTGCATTAGACATTTTTGTTGGGCAGGTCGTAAATAAACGTCACATTATTTTATAGGTTATCAATATGTCAATATAGTTACTCATTTTGTAAGTGACTCTCTCGTGGTATCTGCCAGAACTATGAGCATTGCGCCATTTTTGAATGAACATGAAATTTATATTTTTATTTTCACGTTAATTTTGCAATTTTTTCAACATTTCGGGGGGGGTTCGAACCCCTCAAAACCCCCCCCTGCGTGCGCCCCTGTTCTCAAGCATTCCTTTATACGGATGACTTAATAGTAATTGGCTGTTTCGAAATACATATGCTTAAGAACTTAACAGATGTTTTTGAGAAATGTAGGAAATACAACCTAAAGTTACATCCAGAAAAATGTTCATTTTTTATGCATGAAGTGACTTTTCTAGGTCATAAATGCACTGATAAAGGAATACTTCCACATGACAAGAAATACGATGTCATTATGAACTACCCAGTTCCGCACGACGCGGACAGTGCTAGACGTTTCATAGCATTTTGTAACTATTATAGACGTTTTATAAAAAATTTCGCCGACTATTCACGGCACATAACAAGATTATGTAAAAAGAATGTTCCTTTTAAATGGATGGATGAGTGTGAAAATGCATTTCAATACTTAAAAACAAAACTTATGGAACCTACCTTGCTACAATATCCAGATTTCACTAAAGAATTCTGTATAATAACAGATGCAAGTAAGCAAGCATGTGGAGCGGTTTTAACTCAAAACCATAATGGTCTCCAACTTCCCATTGCATACGCATCAAGAGCATTTACAAAAGGTGAAAGTAACAAATGTACTACTGAGCAGGAATTAGCTGCAATTCATTGGGCGATATTACATTTCAGACCATATATATATGGAAAACATTTCTTATTAAAAACAGACCACAGACCTTTAATATACCTTTTCTCAATGATCAATCCCAGTTCTAAACTGACACGTATGAGGCTCGAATTAGAAGAATACGATTTTACAGTCGAATATTTAAAGGGAAAAGATAATTATGTAGCTGATGCTTTATCAAGAATAACCATCAAAGATCTAAAAAGTATAACTAGAAATATATTGAAAGTCACTACCAGATATCAAAGTAGACAAAAATTCCGCGCGGAAAATCAAAAACAAGAATTGCCTATGCAATCTTTAAATAAAGCTTCTAAGCCCAACGTATACGACGTCATAAACAATGATGAATTACGTAAAGTAGTGACCTTGCAGATAAAAAATAGTTATGTTTATTTAAACAAGGCAGAAAAATTACTGCAAGATATGAAAGCGATTTATATACATACATACTAATGGAATTATTGACTTATATCAATTTTTCCAAAGGCTTGAAATGCAAGTCGGTATACATAAAATCAGCCAACTCAATGTGGCAGCCTGGGAAAATATCTTTGAACATACTTCAATAGATAATTTTAAATTAATGGGCAATAAAATCTTGAAAACATTAAGAGTAGCGCTACTCAACCCGGTGACCCAAATAACAAATTTAAAAGAAAAAGAAGCAATTTTGTCTACATTTCATGATGATCCAATTCAAGGAGGTCATACTGGCATATCAAAAACTTTGGCTAAAGTAAAAAGACACTATTACTGGAAAGGCATGTCTAAAGATATAACTGAGTACGTAAGACAATGTCAAAAATGCCAGAAAGCCAAAATAACTAAACACATAAAGACTCCTTTAACAATTACAGACACACCAATAAATGCTTTCGACAGAGTGATAGTGGACACCATTGGTCCACTGCCAAAATCAGAAAATGGCAATGAGTATACAGTCACTTTAATATGTGATTTAACTAAGTATTAAGTTGCCATACCTGTTCCAAATAAAAATGCTAATACTGTCGCTAAAGCAATATGACATGGGAACAGAATGTAAGAATTCAATTATAGACGATTTGTGCAAATATTTAAAGATTGAAAATATTACATCCACAGCACACCACCACCAGACAGTTGGAACAATAGAAAGAAGTCATAGAACTTTCAATGAGTACATACGATCTTACACATCGGTTGATAAAACTGATTGGGACGTATGGCTTCCATATTTTGTCTTTTGTTTCAACACGACCCCCTCTATGGCACATACTTATTGTCCATATGAGCTAGTATTCGGTAAAACAAGTAATTTACCGAAACATTTTAATAGCATAGATAGTGATAGTATAGAAGCACTATATAATATAGATGACTATGCTAAGGAGAGTAAGTATAGATTAGAAGTAGCCTATAAAAGAGCTAGAGTTATGTTAGAAGCAAGTAAGAATAGAAATAAAATACTATATGATCATAAAGTAAGGGATATAGATATATCAGTAGGTGACCAAGTTTTATTAAAAAACGAGACAGGTCATAAGTTAGATGTATATAGTAACGGAAATAGGAGATAGAGACAACATTATAATAACAAATAATAAACATAGGAAACAAACAGTTCATAAGGATTGATTAAACATCTTTATTTCATAAATTGTACTTAGTATGGCCATACAAAGACACACATATATAAATAAATAAATAAACATATTCTTTTTATAATTTCATTTTCTTTAATTCTGATAAGATAATCGAAAACAAATAAAAAAAAAAAAGAGAATGTATTAATTAAAAATTTTTATTATAAAAATAGCTTCATTATATTACGTTATTTTTCAAAAGGAGGGAGATGTAGTATGCACATATATTAAATACCCACTGTACCGAAAATACTTATAGGGTACGCACTGTTACACTTTGTTGCAGTGTTTACATATTTCAAAGTCCCGGTCATAAATCCTAAGTGGCCGAAATATAATCCGATCGTTATCGCTTAGCCCACACACGGGAAATGCTAGCGTCGGCATAACTGCAACGAACGGACAGCATATGCATACCCCTCGCGCCTACACTTGAGAGCGCATAGCAATATACATAAGTATATAGATACATAGCCGTCTCTCTACCGCTGCCTGCGAGCAGCGCAGCTATGAGACAGCCTTAATTAGACTTAAAGAATATTGTAAAAATGGCAGAGAAATTTCGATCGTTGGAGCGGCACCATTGATGCTTCAACCAAATAAAATACAAATATACAAATCTAAACTAAGAAAATGAAATTACTTAAATTTACCCAAATACAACGACAAGGATCAATGTGGAATATACATCAACACACAAGGAGCTGCTGAGCTGGAAGTTGCAGTACTCAGCAGCGATCTGCGCGTCAACTTCAAAGATTGCGCCTAGGGAGGCACAATTCATTCTGGACCAGAAGATTATGCGGCGCTCCAGTTTGTTGGCGGCGAGCTCGACGCTGATCATCGGTACTTCTGCCACCAATTTTGATATGTCGTTCGGCAGAACTTTCCAGGCTTTGCCCCCACTGCCACTTCCCACTTTTACTGGAGGTAAGTAATCAAGGTTTAGTAATCGAAGGCTTATTTTTCAAGCTCATGTTAATGAGATAATGCATCTAAGGGCCGTAGAATCCGCATCGGCGACGAGGCTTCGCGAGCTTTCGGACAAATTTAATTCGCATATGCGAGCCCTGGCAAGCATGGGCACAACGAAGCAGATTGCTACCTGCATCTTAATCCAAATGCTGTTGCAGAAGGTTTGATGATGCCACGCAGTCTAAGTGGAAGGAAATGCAAGCTGACTCTATCCAGTTCCTTGAGCAGAGATGCCGGAGTTTGGAAAGCATGGATTTGCCGACGTCATCACATGCACCAAGCTTTGCGTTAGGACGACGTAGACCCTTTCATGCAGATAAGTATGAATTTGTGATTACGAACTCTTCCGCATGCATGATCTGTAATGGTCATTCTCACGTTATAAACTCCTGCCCAAGGTTTTTATGCTTGACGCCTGAGGATCGTTTTGGCGAAGTTAGGCGACTGGATTTATGCCGTAATTGCCTTGGATTTAGGCACCAATCTCGGTATTGCAATCGGACGCTCGGTATTGGACGCAGGCATCGTAGTCTGCTGCATATTAGTGGCAATTCGCAGGTCAAGGCCAACACCCCTCTCCCGAGGTTTCCGCATCTAGCGACGATGTTTCTCGTTCAGCGTCCGCCGCCGTCAATTCTCTTGTCGCTAAGGATTGTTTTGGTGATGTGGTGCTGCTAGCCACTGTCAACATTCTGGGCAGGAACCGCTCCGGATTTCTACTGCCCTACTTAGCGCTGCTCAATTCTGGCTCGCAAGTGCATCTAGTCACTTCAAGGCTGGCGTACCAGCTGCAGCTGCGGAAGATAAGGTCTCCAGTCTCTATATGCGGTATAGGTGACACAGGGTTCTCTACAGATGGGTTTTCTGTGCAAGTCAGCTTGCAATCCCAATGCTCTAACTACTCGGCGCAATTAACTACGATCGTAGCCTCCAACATCACTGACCTTCAGCCCAATTTTGCATTGGATGTCGAAAATTCCCGCCAGTGTAAAGCTAGCGGATCCTCTTTTTCACCAGCCTCAGCCAATTGATTTGCTAATTGGAGCTGGATTATTTTACGAGCTGCTTTGTGTGGTGCTAGTGTAATAGTTCATATATTACCCAGTGTGGATGTCAAGCCGCTCTTGGACTTTGGCAGCGAAATGGCCGTAGCATGCCTGAAAAGTTACAAAAATCAAAAATTTTTGCTGGCTTCAAAACGAAGTCGAACGCACACACATGAAACCGTGTGTGTGAATGTGTGAGCACGCATACATATAAAGATCGGTTTAACCGCGGAAGAACCTTCTTGATGATGCGCCTCTCTGCGACTGAACAACCAAAAAAGTTCAATGAGATTATGAGCGTAAAAATGAGCGTAAGAATGAGAGTAAGATTCTCTCTGGGGCCTCCGGGGGCCTGTCGCAAGAAATTTTTGCGTCCATTTTCGTTGTATGAAATGAGAAGTCTATATGTTGTATGGTTAGTGGTTCTATCACCCACTGTTTCCGCGGTACACCTAAGAGAAGAAATTGATCAAATTTTACGATATATTGAATTATGTAGGCCGTGTAATGAATATGACCATCATTGTTTCTATTGCATATCATTTTTGAAATGTATGTATACCAACTAAAATTAATAAATGGTATCTAGCAATTACCATATCTTTGGAATACTCATCCAAAGTTGAAATCTCAGATTTTCTACATTAATTTTTGGTCTTCTATGATTTTTCCCCAAACATTTTTCTATGGAAGATTTTTATTTTCTTATTGAAATCAGTAGATCATACTATGTTTTAATTTTGGATTTAGGGAAAAACTCGAAATAATTTTATTGAATTTATTATAGGTGGTTAAACAATATTTTCTTCAATTAAATTGGAGTTTTTAATCTCATGTTTTCAAAAAGTCATGGCAAAATATCTTGTGTACAAAATTTCATAAGGATCGGCCGACTATATCCTATAGCTGTCATAGAACGATCGAAATTGGCATAACTTTGGTGTTTTTTAAGTTAGAAAGATGGGACTTGGTACAGATTACTCTTTGGGCAAAATAATTCAATATGCCAAATTTCATAAGGATCGGCCGAATATATACGATGCGCTACATATTTAATAATACAAGATGCGTGGCGCCACCTAGCGGACTGCGACTGAACTGCAAGGGTATATCAACTTCGGCTCCGCCCGAAGTTAGCTTTCCTTTCTTGTTTTATTTTAGTTGGTACACATACATTTCAAAAATGATATGTTCTAGAAACAATGATGGTCATCTTCATTACACGGCCTACATAACACGGTGTTACAAAAATGACAAAAGTGAATCAACTTTTGAAGTGACATAGTAGGAATTGTTCATTGGGTCGAGTACATCACAAAACTATTTTTGAAATATTTCTAACACCCTCAAAATCTTGATTTATGGTTAAAAAACCGTTTTTCGGGACTTGTTTGCGCTTGAAAATTCCTGAACGCGTTTCTTTCAACCGATTTCAAAATTTTCAGTGTTTTTTAATAGTGAAATGTTGTAGCTTTTGAAAAAAAAATATATCTTCGATTTTTTTAAACAAAAAGAACAAAATTTTTACACCTGAAACTGAAGTTTTCGACTTTTGTTCGTGTTTTTCGGATTTTGATGCCATTTTTTCGGTACAACTTACAAAAATTCTGTCATTTTTGCCACATATCAATGTTGTCTCATTAATCCAATCCCATTCACCAATTTTCATTATTTTTTGATGAAATTTGTCTCATTTTATTCAGAATTAATGAGACAACATTGATATGTGGCAAAAATGACAGAATTTTTGTAAGTTGTACCGAAAAAATGGCATCAAAATCCGAAAAACACGAACAAAAGTCGAAAACTTCAGTTTCAGGTGTAAAAATTTTGTTCTTTTTGTTTAAAAAAATCGAAGATATATTTTTTTTTCAAAAGCTACAACATTTCACTATTAAAAAACACCGAAAATTTTGAAATCGGTTAAAAGAAACGCGTTCAGGAATTTTCAAGCGCAAACAAGTCCCGAAAAACGGTTTTTTAACCATAAATCAAGATTTTGAGGGTGTTAGAAATATTTCAAAAATGGTTTTGTGATATACTCGACCCAATGAACAATTCCTACTATGTCACTTCAAAAGTTCAAAATCACTGTTACACTGTGTAATTCAATATATCGTAAAATTTGATCAATTTCTTCTCTTAGGTGTACCGCGGAAACTGTGGGTGATAGAACCTATGTTTGTTCTGGACTTTGGTTCAGGGGAGCCTAAAGGTTATGGAGCGTGGAGGAAAAAAAAAGTTGGAAATTGTCGGCCTGTGTAATTGATTGAATTTGTTTATCTTTTCTTTTATCTTTATGTCTCTATTCCCGTCGCCCGATCTCGTGCATTCGATCGGCCATCTGCATCAGCCGTCATGCGCCATCGATGTCTCGCTCTCTCGCGGTATCTCTCGGTCGCTTCGCAGCATCAAGCGTTGAGCCGCGCTCCCGCGTCTATTAATTCTCATTCGGTCTTCAACCCTACGCAGGTCACATATGCCATTTGTATATATATAAACCAAATCAATTAAATAAATTGTATCCATACATCGAAATCTAAAAGTGCTTGTTTTTATTAAAGCCTAGATTTAAAACATTAAATAATGGTCCCGAAATCGCTCGGTAGATGAACACTTTTATAAAAAAAATTTTTATTTTAAAGTAATATGGCAAATTTATAATATTTTATTTTTCATAATAAAAAATAATTTTTTAATTTTAAACTAACGAATTAATTTTAAACTTAACGAATTAATTAATGGAAAGTCGATTAAATTGATAGTCGAGTCACTGAGTATCTAAAAAATATTTGGTCGCTAATGATACCGAAAGCAATATACCCAACTAAGTTGTAGGGTAGCGAGTCACTTAACGTTCTGTTAAACAAAATGCGCCAAAAATGCATACAACAGCGGAAACGATAACTTTACCGCTGCATCCATTTTTATGTACACCAAATTATTTATGCACAAAATATATAAAATAATATAGGGGTAGGGGGCGACAGAGATTGTAGAATAATTTATGTGTCTTAATTTTGTTCACAGGCAATTGTTCCAATATACGGCATTTATATTGGAAATATTTTAATGAAATTTATATACATAAAAACTTTATTATTCACTTAAGCTCTACTATTTTGAAGTACGTATGCGCCGAGAATTAAAAGGAGGGTGCAATATTCCAGCACAAGACGAATATTAATTTATCTTTTCTCGACTTTTAATTTGTTGCATAAATACCTGCAGTTCTGGACTTTAACTTGTTTTCCATTTTTTATTGTTTTTAGAGTTCACACCACTACCGTCGCGAGCAACTCTTTTATTTTATCATTACTTTATTTTTGTTTTTTTTTTATATATTCTTTATGTGTCCCTGTCTCTAGTTAAATTATAATAAACACAGTCTACCCGTTGGCGCCAAAATGTTAAATGAGATTATTTTATCTCAAAGAAATATTAAAAGAAAGGTGGCTGCCGTATCGGAGATGTATGAGAATAAGCAAAATATAAATAAAACTGATAAGCGTTAAGAAAAAGAAACAATATAGAACCAAATAAACTGAGCAATAAGGTTCCTTTCACTTGGACCTTTCGCGGTCGGGTGTTGGTGAGAGAGAGAAATCCAAAAGGAATGGACAATCGGATGATGAAATGCGGCATGGCGCGTGTCAAGGAAGGCGGGCAAAATGGAAACACAGTTTCAGTTGGTTGGGAGATCGTTAACGGAGAAGTTCTTGTAGTTAATCGCGACTCACTGCGCATCAGTATCAAAATGCAAGAAGAAGAGCAGCAAATGTCTCCGCCTCTGACAAGTGCATAAAAAAAGAGCTTGTGCGCAGAAGCTCTACCCAAGCTCCCAATTGCGCATGCGCTTCATATAACAACAAAGTGCATGCGAAACTGGGAAACAGGCAGAAAAAGGTCGCAGAAATCCTGCCACTCGGCATAGCCGCCGCTAAATGTTGGCATCAGCAACGGTGGGCAGCGATTCTCATGGAGCGCTTGGCAACCTCCACCTGAGTGTCCACATACACATCAGTCGCCAGCTGCGAGAATCTCCAATACAGCTCACTCCCGATCTCGCTGAAATTAAGCTCCTCCAACTTTTCTTGATGCGAGGTGAACCGCTCACTCAAACGCTTTTCCACTGACCCCAGCGCCATAATGGTGGAATCCTCATTCCGCGCCGCAGCCTCCACCTTATGATGGTTGCCTCCATCTACTGGCAGATCAACTCCGCTCTTCACCGCAGCATCCTTTCCCGGGTTGCGGCAGCAGCTCCAATATTTTCAGCTTTTTTATCTATATTTATTATAATCATTTCTTTTCCCCTTCCCACGTGCCCAAATATAGGGGTTGATTCATTCGGATTATTGTTTATTTGCAAGTTTGTGTTACTGTCAAAAGTTCGATGATGGACTGAGCTATTCATGTTTTAATGTAAACTTAAGGATGCTCACGGCTTCTATTAAGATGAGTGAAGTATTGCCAGACGATATCTCCAATTTGGAATTTGCTTCTCTGACTAGCTAGAAAATATAACTTCAACAAACTCTTCGATTAAAAACTTCGAAGATATGTGTAAGTACATATTTTAGTAGCTGTAGTTATTAAAGGAAAACACAAAAATCTCTTTCTGAAGTTTCAAGATACCACGGCTCCGGCGAGCCCTTCAAAACATGGTTTTTAGTAAAACTCACTTAAATATTTGAGTAGCATGGAAGCTAGACTTCCTTCTAGAGAAGAGCGAATTTCTTGACTCTTTTTTAGCATTTAATAAAAAAAAATATAACCGGACCGGACATCGATTTTAGTTTTCCCCCATCCTCTTGTGGCAGCTCCTCCCTGCCACATGGGGAGACTTAATCTCCTCACACTTCTTCGGGAAACGACAAAGATGGTGGGCGGACAATCTTTTGCGGTCTCTCCGGTCTCTTGATTTGGATGACCTTATCCACCTACCCCCTTCTTCTGGAAACGACAGTACCGTTCCCATTTAACTTTTATTTTTATTATAATTTTTTTACCATTTTTCTCAACATGTTCTCTATATTTTGTGTTTTTCCCCTTGCATTTATATTTTATATTTATCATTTTTATACCCTTGCAGAGGGTACTATAATTTTGGTCAAAAGTGAACGCAGTCCTTTCTTGTTTTTCTTTCCTTATTTATTGTTTATTTTTTGTTATGTTGTTTATTTTTTCCATTTTATTTTTTTTCATGTAATTTGCTTTTTCCTACCTTATTCTTTTTTTTCTGCTTTTTTTTGAAGTGAAACTTCTTTAGGCGCGTAATGGATTTTCGGGGACGGAGTAAAACCGAGTCAGGATCGACACGAAAATGCGAGTACCCCACCCCCCTCACCGTTCACTGTCCCTCTCTCACCATATGCGCTTGTTGAGGTGGGAGAGCCGCTCACGAACGTTGTCTCTCTTCTCTTCTTTCCTCTCTCTCAGACACCAGCGAACTGCGTTATTGAACTTTTTCAAAAACACACTCAATTTGGATATTGTTAATGATAGGAACACTAGCACGACTAGACACGGGACAACAATCGATGCAGTTTTTGCACGATTCATTAAGGATTTAAGTGCTCACGTATATATCTCGCACTTTAGTTACCATAACCCAATTATCACGACATTAGGAAATGATATTCATGAAATTGACAATGAAAATGGCACATGATTGGTAAATTGTCATTGTAATTTCTTTGTAATTTTTATACCCTTGCAGAGGGTATTATAATTTTGGTCAAAAGTGTGCAACGCAGTGAAGGAGACATCTCCGACCCTATAAAGTATATATATTCTTGATCAGGATCACCTCCTGAGTCGATATGAGCATGTCCGTCTGTCCGTCTGTCCGTCTGTCTGTTTCTACGCAAACTAGTCTCTCAGTTTTAAAGCTATCGAGTTGAAACTTTGCACACACCCTTCTTTCCTTTGCAGGCAGTATATAAGTCGGAACAGCCGGGATCGGTCGACTATATCCTATAGCTGCCATATAACTGATTGATCGGAAATGCCATAACTTTGTTGTTTTTTAAGTTAGAGGGTTGGGACTTTCCACACATGTTATATTTGACCAAAATATCTTGTGTACAAAATTTCATAAGGATCGGCCGACTATATCCTATAGCTGTCATAGAACGATCGAAATTGGCATAACTTTGTTGTTTTTTAAGTTAGAAAGATGGGATTTGGTACAGATTCTATTTTGGGAAAAACAATCTGATTTGGCGAATTTCAAAAGGATCGGCCGACTATATCCTATAGCTGTCATATAACTGATTGATCGGAAATGCTATAACTACGTTGTTTTTCAAGTTAGAAGCATGGGAGTTTCAATGGATTCCTCTTTTGGCAAAATAATTCGATATGCCTAATTTCATAAGGATCGGCCGACTATATATGATCCGCTATATATCTAATAATATAAGATGCGTGGCGCCACCTAGCGGACTGCGACTCAACTGCAAGGGTATATCAACTTCGGCTCCGCCCGAAGTTAGCTTTCCTTTCTTGTTAATTGTAATATTGTTATTTATGTAATATTGTATACTTGTGAATAAATTGAAAATTTTTGGAACTATACATTAATCGAACGTCATTCATCTATAAGAAAATATTAGAAAAAGCAAATTCATGCTTCGTCGTTGAATTATTTAACCTCTAATTTTCAAACTAACCTAAGAGAGAAAATAGAGATGATGAAATGAAAATAGAGAGAGAGGAATACTAGAAGTTTCACTTCTGTCTTGCGTAGGCTTGACACACCCTTTTATTACTTTTTTTATTGTATATTATAAAGATTTGTTCTCTCCCGTGGAACTCTCGCGCACCAGAAAGCATCGTGCTCCGACCTGCCAGAGGGCGCTCCACATTCCCGCGCAACTTTTACAAGATAAAGCTTGCGGTTGATCCTGCTCCTCCGACCGTTAACGACTGCCGTCAACTGCTGATCATCACCTGACAATCCTCCTACTTATTTTGGCAGGGGGAATTTAAAATGTATCTTGAGAGCTGCTCTCTCGGTAGACAATAACTTGTAGCTTGATCTGTTAAATTATTATATGTTAGCTAACTGTCGCTTCCAGGCACTTAACAGCGGAATAAAATTTGAAAGTGTCAAGAAGCGACGAAAAAGGGAAAGACGAAGGGGTGATGGTGATGGCTGGCGTTCGAAGGATAACTGTTCTTTTCTCTGGCGAATCTGGTGGTGGTCAGTTGGATTGTTTTCCTCAAATCAAGTTTTATTGGAAGGATTTTCCTTAGTTAAGTGAATCTAGTTCCTGGATTGGTTGGTCCCGAAAAATGAGTCCTTAGGTTGTATTTGTATCTGCACCTGTATCCTAAGCACCTTCATCGCCCGCGACTGCAAATAATTTTTTTTAGTGAATAAATGCTTCTCAAATATGTGCATAAAAATATCGTAGAATCTTCGGTTCACTTGTAAGGTGAGAAGAAAGGTAAACGAGTCTGAAGGCACGCTTGGGACTTTGAGGGGAATATCATATAATCATATCATATAATATCATATATTTGAATATCATATAAAAAAACCTCTTGACGAGGTAAAGTACCGGTGACGAACCTGCATGCGAAACCCAAAATATCTGATATCAATTTTAGTGTGGAAAATATTCTATATACATAGGTGTACAAAATTGCATATAAAAAATATTCTTATTCGCATCTTTATAAATAGAAAGGTTGTGCCATTTCCGGTCGTTCAGTTATATGGCAGGTATAGGATATAGTTGGCCGATCCTAATGAAACATAGGATTAGATTTCCCATAACGGAAACCGTGGATAGTCCCATAATTCTAACTTCAAAAACCACAAAGTTAAGTCAATTATCCCAATAAAAGTTTGCAAATCGGATAATATTTCCCAAAATGCAATCTGTACTAAGTCCTATCTTTCTAACTTAAAAAACATGCCACAGCATAAACACATGACAGCTATAGGATATAGTCGGCCGATCCTTATGAATTTTCCCCATAAGATGTTTTGAACAAATATAACATGTGTGGAAAGTCCCAACCCTCCAATTTAAAAAACACCAATGTTATGGCATTTCTGATCAATCAGTTATATGGCAGCTATAGGATATAGTCGTTCGATAGACAAATAAATAAAAGTTGAAAGAATTGAACTCTATATTTTCAAGTTTATTGCACACATACATGAACAAGCTCAAAAATCCCAGCAGTATACTGAAATTCATGTCACCGCCTTTTACGGCCGTAATGTCAAATTTCGTTCGAAAAACAAAAACAATTCAATAACGCTTGCCCTTCGAACGTCAAAACAAAGTAGGCGAAGTAATTCTCCGGCCCTCTGCTGCTGCTAGAGTTCGAAATTACGCATATTCGATATTAGTTATTAATCACTAATATTTTCTTGTCATTCTAAGTATTTTGCGCGGAAAACTATAACCCCATGGTTAAATGATTAAGGTATCTGTCTGTTAATCGTAAGGTCGTGGGTTCGGTTCCAAGCAGAAAAATCTTTATTATGGGTTGATTTTTGTTTACTTTAATTTATTTTAATATCGCAAACTCAAAATAAACTGTTATATTCAATATTTTTTATTATCTAATTGAATACAATATAATTTAATATTTAATTGAAACAATACCTTTCGATTGGTATATTATTCATTTAGATCGGTTGCCTACAAAAAATTTTTAAAATTAAAAAATTAAAAAAAAAAAGTTTTTCCAGTTTTTCTATTTAAACAAATTGTTGAATGTAACACCTTATTTTGGGGGTGCGATATAAAATAATAAATATTAGCA
Organism: Drosophila pandora; assembly: GCA_021223865.1. Classification (NCBI taxonomy): domain Eukaryota; kingdom Metazoa; phylum Arthropoda; class Insecta; order Diptera; family Drosophilidae; genus Drosophila; species Drosophila pandora. Next base: position 400,740 of record JAJJHT010012836.1, read on the forward strand.
AAGTATTGACGGAGTTGCTTTGCCTAGTTTTTTTTAATCTAGCTTTTAATCTATTATTTGGCCTAAAAACGGTGGTGGCTGTAATTTAAGTAAAGACGGGTTTTATTTATATGCACTATATGTTCGGTGGTGGCATATGCATATAACGCTTTTTACTCGTAAAATTGTGCATTTGTGAGTCTTCTCATTAAGACATGAGACACTGAAACATAACGCAGAATTACATCAAAATTTGCCATCAGGCAACAAAGTTCGAGGTTATAATTTTATAGCGTTCTACCGAGGTTATAATTTTATATCCGTTCCTAACACGGAGGGCCTGAGTTCGAGTCCTAGTTGAGCCAATGTTTATATTTTACTTTTAAACCCTTTTTATATTTGGATTCTATTTTTAAATAAATAAACTAAAAGCTGAAAAGATATACTCCAAATTTTCTAAGGTATTGCCCAAATATATGCAGACTTCAAAAAGCAAAGCATATGTATAAGTAAATGCTTCACAGCTATATATAACAGCTATAGATATGTATAAGTAAATGTATGCTAAAAGCTTCACAGGTGGCTGCACAAAATTGGAAGCTGCACTTATAGGACTATATTTTGAGTTAACGAATTTTGCCAGATATAAACGATATATAAAAATTTGCGTCATCTCAAAAGCTATCTCCACGTGCAATATAAATAAGATCAAATGAGCAAATTAAAAAAAAAACATCCTCTCGCAACATCTTTTTCCTCTGTTTCGATCCAACCAATTCATTGCAATGGGGGAAATGGTTTAGCTGATCAAAGCGCAAGTCGGATATTGGATGTTTTGATTTATGACCATGTTTGAGCTTATCCTGAAAAGGTCGATGAGAGATTGGAGACTGCTTTGCCCGTTTTGTCTGCATTGTCGTCCTGACTGAGAGGATGGAGACTGGTTTGCCCATCGCGGTGAAAATGTATTGTTGGTATTGATTGGGCGACCCGGTAAGTTTTTGAGTTTATATGACACCAGCCCTGCGGCTAGTGTTTCGCGAAAGTAATATTTTGCTTTTGTTCTCTGTTTGAATACGTCTGTATAAAATATAGGTGTTGGTGGCTGCCATATCAATAGGTGACAAAAAATACTTGTTGCGGCATCCCTAGTTTTTGCTCTGATATGATAACATCCCATTAGGCCGTCCTTGAGATCTACGCCGCCCATGTGAGCATTATACTCATGCACAATTTGGGGACAATCAATTCAAATGTGTCGCTTAGCCTTTTTGACAAAGCGAGAAGCCTTTGCAGTTCCTTCATGAGGGTGTGTCTTATCGAACGCCTTTACGCCCACATAGGTTGACAAAAAGCGAACAGGTTTGCTGTCTTTTCCGAGTACATTGGTTATATCGACACCATATGAGGACCCAACGTACTCAGTCGAAAAACACCTTTGGCAATTTATTGATGGCAATATCGTTTGGTAGCTTGCAATTGGGGATACGGTTTCCTCGCACCGTGCCAAGGCTATAAATACCTATCGCTCTTAGATAAACCATCAAAGGCAGAGATGTTTAAAAATTATCGAAGTAAATGATGTGATTCTTAAATCTTTCTACGGTTTGTGTTAAGCGCACTACAATGTTGGCTAAAGCCCCAAGATCTGGGTGACCAGGTAAGACCACATTATCACCTGCACCGCTGTAGCTCTCAAAGCGTTTTGCGTATCCAAATGAATCGCACAATACAAACAGTTTAATGCCCCACTTGTGCGGCTTATTTGGCATGTACTGACGCAAGTTGTGCTTCATTTTTGTGCTGCAAATTTGCTCGTTAACAAAAAGGCGAGCATACTTTGGCACCGAGCCAAACCGTCAAAACTACAAATTTTCGCGTACGGAACAAAGGATCGTAGCCTGGTTCCCCCTTTTTGATCCGTTCGCTCTCATCACGTAGCGACAAGTACTTTTTGATTGCCTCGAATCGGCTTCGGGTCATGCAGGCGCATTTTGTCCCCAGTAGCTCTTTAGATTTGAGTAGCGATAAATGGACATGAACATCAAAATGATCATCAAATCGCTCATATACCTATGTAATGGTGCACCTCATCAGTGTTAATTTTGAACTTATTGTTAATATTATCCTTTGGTTTCATCGACGATCATATTAATGATTTATGCATTAAAAAAATAGCAAAAGAACTCTAAAGAAGTTTCGAGCTCCTTTATTTCTGCTGGAAGCGAAAAATCGCCTCGAAATGCTACATTGTGGCGTAATTTTTTCAGTTCTCTGGGAAGGCACGTATCGCTAATTCGCTGTCACAACGCATGCTTTTTATATATTCAACTTAATTTCTTCAACTTAATTTTATAAGTAAATAAACTTACCTCTCAGGAAAAAAATATAAGCTGGATAAGTTTTATATATTTAGTACTATTTGAACAGCGACACACAACATACCGCAGACCAAATTTTACGCGCGAAAAAACATATGTGTATTTTGTATACTTTGTGTATTCCTAAACATAAATCCCGTTAAGAGCTTCGGAGATCTTTACAGCAGAGACTTATAATTTAATATGCTTTTTATCAACCGCCAAAAATTATTTAAGCGATTAAAACGCCTATAGTTTATTTTTTAATGCCAAAAACGTAATACGTGCCTTCAAGCAGGCTTACATCTTAGAGGGTTAATAGTTTAGTTTATTTTCAGCAGCTGAATAAATAGACACGATTTAAATCATATTTTCAATATTTTTATTTGGGTTTAATTTTACCCTAATCTATGCTGCTTTAATCAATTCCTAATCACAACAACGCATCACCAAAAGCTGCGCAGAAGCCCTACCAAAGCTCCCCAAAGCGCTACAAATAACAATAAAGCGCATGCGAAACTGGGAGACAAAACAGTAAGGAATATATGCTGATAACAACAGCTGCAGCTAAGCTATTATGTTTTTATAAGCTATTATGGTTGACCTTCAATAACAACGTTGGAAGGGGCAGCAGTCACATCATTGCAGTGGTTATTCCGTGGGCTGTCCTCCCTAGCTCAGAGCGCCGACACTTCCTGTGATAGTTCACCGCGTCCAGAAAACACCCAGCCAAATCGAGTATTCTGAGCAATTTGCCCGTGACCTAACTGGATTTGGCCAGCTGGCAACAGGTCAAAGAATAAGCTGGCTCCAGTCAGCAGGTCCACTCGCTGCGTTTTGTGGAAGTTGGAGACAGCTAGATCCATATTGCCAGGAATTTTCCAGCCCGAAGCATCTATGTCAAGGCTAGGCTGATAGTCCGTATTATGTGAAGCTGCAACAGCCTAAATTTCCACAGAATACGTGCTAAGGCGGGACTTCAAGCACACATTAACAGATGCTCCATCCGTTTCAAACCAGCGCCGCCGAAACCGACCACCGTTGTAGAGCATTTGAAGCGGCAAAGCTGAAGTTCACTCGCCTGCCGCGACGAGATGAGGTGCCCCTGTGAGCCGGAATCCAATAAAACTTGACAAGGCAGGAAGGACGATCTGGAGTCCACGAACGAGTACATTGGCTTTAGACAGGAGCACTAGCTCTGCATTGCGATCCTGGGGCACAACAGTAACTGCACCAATGGGACGTGAGACTCGTGCGGGTGAAACCTGCCCGCGAGGGTGCAACAGAATATGATAACGGTGATTGCACGTCGAGCAGCGGGAAGCTGAGCATCTGCGAGCGAGATGGTCATCCTCTAGGCAAACAAAACAGCGGGTCAGACGCCGCACTTCATCGTACCGTTCCTCAATTTGCAAACTTCCTCTCTTTATCTTAAAGCGGACGGACGTGTTTTTTTTTGTGCGCACTACGTTTTTGTAAAATTTGCAATAAGCTTTCTATAAACAATCGGTGTTTATTTCTTTATTGATATAAAAACAAATTGCAATTTTTTAAATCCGTATCGCTTCGCGTGTGCAGTGATATATTTGGAGGTAAAATAATAATTTATTTAACTTACTTTCCAAACATAGCCCTGCTCTGCTTCTTCATCTCCTACGGTGTTGTTGCTATTCTTTTGCTTCTACTCTCAATTCCACCTCGCTCAATAGAGATTCTTATCTCTATTTCTTTAATTCTTACTAACTTGCACTAACTGCTCTCTTTAATCTCCCCTTCTCGTTTCCTTGTTACAGTGGTTCAAGGTTCCTCATTAATAAAATAAAATAATATTTTTAAATTAATTATTAATTTTTTTAATAATTTTTAATAAATTAATTATTTAAATTTTTAATAATTTTTAATAAATTAATTATTTAATTTTAAATAATTTTTAATAAATTAATTATTCAAATTTTTAATAATTATGGATTTTAAATTGGTCTGTGCATTAAACAATCTCGTCTTCCCAGCCTACCATCCATTGCTGGCTCTGTGAAAACGTTTTACACGCTAAGTGTGCCGGGTTCACGGCCTCAGTGTCGGATGCAATCTCGCGTAGGTCTGGACTCCACTTTTGCTGTGACGGTTGTCGTGCTGTTCAGGACGAAATGAGGTCGTTCATGAGGCAGACTAAAAGCGGTTTCAAGGAGTTGATTAGTGGTTTTCGAAAAATCAATGACCAACTCTGTGCGCTTGATACACAGTTTAGTAGTCTTCAACTACTAAATGAGTCTCCAAAGCGTAAGAAATCCGCTTTTAGTGATGTGCTCGGGTCGAATAATCTTCAGCCTGCTCAGCCGACAACTATGCAGCCGCTTATATCTCTGGCCACCCCAAGGGCCGGACCTGAGAAAAATTCGGCTTCCGAATGTCTCGGACTCAATGAGCAATTGTCCGATATGTCCTCTGTGGCATCGCTTCAAGTGATCCCAGACCCAATAATTCAAACTCCTGTAACAGTCACCAAACAGGGTAATAAACCGTCCGGACCCCCGGTACGCACTGATGCCGCAGTATTAGTTACGGCGGCACCAAAACCCTTGCAGGTGATCCCACCATCAAAACACATTTTTGTTTCCCGGCTTGCCCCTGATACTTCGGAGATTGATATCTCGGCTTACATCAAAGCCAAAGCAAAAGCCGACATAAAGGTGGTGGATATTACAAAATTCAAATATTCTTACACCAGGCACACGTCATCTTTCAAAATACGTGTGCCCTTGCAGATGTTCAAGACGATCTGTTCCGCCAGCTTTTGGCCAGAGAACATTTTCGTCCAAGAACATCAGCCAAGTACGGTGAAAAAAAAGATAACCAAACCTGTGGGTGTAAAACTCCCACATGTTAAGGCCACTGATCAACCTTCCACCTCATCTTCCTCAATCTCAAAAAACTAATGTCTTCATTAACACTTACCTATCAGAATACAAGAGGGTTACGTAGTAAACTTCCCAAACTGTATTCTGATAGTTCTTCTTTTGCATCCCACATTATTGTATTTACAGAAACTTGGTTAAAGCCGGAGATCTGAAGCTCCGAAGTTTTTCCTAGTAGGTACACCACTTTTAGATGTGATAGAACTTTGCGAAGGGGAGGAGGAGTGCTAATTTCTGTAGACTCCAAATTCGCTTCTGAAGAGGTCAAATCACAAGAGTTTGGTGACATTGAATTTCTTTGCATCAAAATCACTTTGTCCGATCAATCTTTGTATGTTACCTGTTCGTACATACCACCTTCGTCCGAACCGCCAACATACTGGCAACATTTGTCCGCTATTCGTTTGGTTTTCGATCGTCTGTCTGATGGTGACCAGCTGATAGCTCTGGGTGACTTTAATATCCCAGAACTTATGTGGTCCAATGTTGATAATTCACCGTCTTTACAGCTTAACTCCCACCATGACTTCCCTGAGGGCATGCTTGACATGTCACTCGGGCAAATTAACCACGTCAGAAATTCTTTAGGTCGGCTGTTGGACTTATGCTTCGTTTCTGATCCTGATGGAATTACTCTTTCCAGAACTTTGCCCCTTTCTAACCCTGAGGATCCATATCATCCCACTCTTGAGGTTTCAATCGAAAATAACTACTTTTTTGACCTAAAGTCTACAGTTAAATCCCAGAAAGTTCGTTTCTTTCGTAAGGCTGACTTTATGAAATTAAATAAGTTAATTTTGGAATTTGATTGGTCTGATTTACTGGCATGCGAGGATATAAACATTGCATTACAAAAATTTTATTACACTTTGAACATATTTTTCGACGTTTGCGTGCCGTGGAAATATCCGTCCGCTTCAACGAATCCGCCTTGGTATACAAGGCACCTTATAAATTTAAAGAATAGTATGAGTAGACTATTAAACAAACATAGATTATCTGGCTGTACAGTTAGTTATTCAAGATACTTAGTAGCTCGGTCCAATTTTACCGTGCATAACGCAGAATGTTATAGGAGTTATATTCGCCGCTGCAGGATTCAGTTTACTCAGGATCCGAAGCAGTTTTATAACTTTGTAAACACTAAGCGTAAACATGTATCTTTTCCCCCACTGCTTACGTTTGAGAACTCTTATGCGAACACCGATCAGGCAATGGCCGATCTCTTTGCACAGTTTTTTCAAACTACCTATTCACCTATTATAATATCCAATCAGCCAACCTTATATTTTGCCCATCTTTCGATCAAAGTGGTGTGTTATCGGATCTTCTTAAGGTTAAGCCCGTGTATTCGCCAGGCCGTGATGGAGTACCAGGCTGTGTTCTGAAGTACTGCGCCGAGGCACTGTGCAAACCGCTTGTTGAACTCTTTAATCTATCGCTGGAAACTTCGATCTTTCCCTTTATGTGGAAGGAATCCTTCATTATTCCGCTGCATAAAAAAGGGAAAAAATCCGACGCTGCTAATTATAGAGGCATCTCTAAATTGTCAGCAATTCCAAAGCTTTTTGAAAAACTTATCACTCCACATTTGCAACACCTATGTAGTTCAATAATAACTCTGTGATGGCATGGCTTCATGAAGCGCCGCTCCACCACTACCAACTTATTGGAGCTAACATCTTTTATCACGGATGGCTTCCGGAATGGCTTACAAACAGACGTCATATACACTGACTTCAGTAAAGCATTTGACTCTGTTAACCATTCGCTTCTTATAAGTAAACTCAGTCTTTTGGGATTCCCAACTGATCTTCTTATGTGGATTTCGAGCTACTTATCAGGGAGAACCCAAAGTATTTTCTTTAAAGATGTTACCTCGCGTGTAGTCCGCGCCACATCGGGGGTGCCCCAAGGAAGCCATCTTGGACCCCTTCTTTTTACTCTGTTTATTAACGACTTGCCCCTTGCCTTAACTAAGCTATGCCTTCAGTATAAATTCACTAGCGCCCAGTCTAGACTTCAATCCGATTTGGATAAACTTCAAAATTGGTGTTTAGCAAATAACCTAAAGCTTAACGGATCGAAATGTAAACTTATGTCTTTTTACCGATCTAGTCCTCACCAGGCTATGTACTTTCTCTATGGGAACGCCTTAGAACGATTAACTCAGGTTAACGATCTAGGTGTCCTATTAGATTTGAAACTTAAATTTACCGACCATGTATCTACCATGGTTAATAAAGCTATGGGTGTGCTTGGTTTTATTAAAAGATGGTCAAAAGAATTTAATGACCCGTACATAACTAAAACGTTATATACATCACTGGTCCGTCCGATTCTTGAGTATGGATCGTGTGTCTGGAGTCCTCAATATGGAGTACACCAAGATCACATTGAATCTGTACAAAAAAACTTCCTTACTTTTGCTCTTAGGGGACTTAATTGGGATGCAAATCTTTACCTCCCCTCTTATCATAGTAGACTTTTACTAATCAACTTACCAACATTAACAAATCGTAGAACGATGCTGGGTGTCATGTTTCTATATAATCTTATTTATGGAAATATAGACAGCCAGCATTTACTAACACGTTTAAATTTTAACATTCCTAGTAGAAGGACCAGAAACTTTCGTCCTCTACTCCTCAGCCATTGTAGTTCGACATATGCCCAACCGTTCAGGATATTATGTTCGGACTACAATGGTCTCTACCACATCTTATCACTTTGCTCTACTAACAATCTTAAATCGCTTATATTAACCGCCTTATCTATGCAACACCCTTCCTCGTAATATCTTTCTCCTAATCCTCGCTTATCTATCTCGGATCTATTCCCGCGATTCGAGCCGTACGTTACGCGGCAGCGTCCCTCGGTCGGTTGGACGGGAGGTGGGCTGTACGTATGCAGTGGGAACCGCGCAAAAAAAAAAAGCACTGAACTTAGTAAAAGATGGAAGCTCTTGCGCCGAAACACCACACAGTCCGCATAGAGCAGGAACACAATAACCATGAACGAAAATCGGTTATTGGACGATCTACCTTGGCCCATTTGGTTAGCTGGTGAATACGCCGCCAAAAAAAAGTCGACGCTTTCGAAAGACTGGCACCTTTGCTTTTAGAATCGTGCCATGGACTCCCAAGATGGAAGGCTGTCTTTGTTTCCCGGAAGAGTGTCCTCCTACTTGGTCTTTGTAGCAGTTTCCAATTTCTGCAGGATAATTTGGATAAGCAAGCATGATAGCTCCCGTAAAGTAGCAAAAGACCCTGGCTCGACCACACGAAGCTGCAGGATGTCATTAATGTGAGACTGAAATATTAAACGCTGATTACTAAAACGATTCGACAATAGGTCAAGAGCCACATCGTAGTTCGCGTCAGTAATTTCCAGAGCTCTCACCGTATCCAAGGCTGACTCCCGCAGGCATGAAATGAGCCACCGGAGCTTTTCCATTTTCGTTAGGTGAGGATGGCTGTCAATCGTGGTCTTAAAAATGGCGAAGAAATCCGGCCAGTCAATATAGCCGCCGCTAAATGTTGGCATCCGCAACGGTGGCAAGAAGGGGCTGTATGGCATTGGCGATACACTGGCACCGTCGAGAAGTGTGGAGTGGGCAACGATTCTCATGGAGCGCTTGGTAACCACCACCTGAATGTCCACCTGCACATCAGTCGCCACCTGCGAGAATCTCCAATACAAATCACTCCCAATACAAATCTCGCCAAAATTAAGCTCCTCCAATTCTTCTTGAAGCGCGGTAAACCGCTCACTCAAACGCTTCTCCACTGACTCCAGCTCCATAATGGTCCAATCCTCATTTCGCGCCGCAGCCTTCACCTTATGATGCACCTTATGATGCATCACCTTATGAACAACTCCAGACTCCATTATTCAAATAAACTGTAACTTGTAACAACAACAACAACGGCGTTTTCTTGGCCCTGTTAATGCTGATCACAATAATAATCGGCTGCGTTTAGAAAGTTCGGTAGAGGAGAAATTCCGTGAAACACAATGGTCCTTGGAATAGCCCATTGGTCGGGCGTGCAATAGCAGAGCAAGGAAGAAAAGGGGGTACGGGCGGGCCGATCCCTAAAAGGGATCGAGAAGAAAAGAGGGTAGAAGGGGTGATGCTGGAAAGAAGGATTAAAGGCGGGTACCAAATCAAGGAGGATTAACGGATTAACACTTGTATATGTCCTTCGAACCACTGGAGCGATTTAGGACGGAGTCATTTAGCGAAGCTGGTAGTGTTGAATTGGAGAACCGCTTTTGGTGAGTCCGACAATCAAGCGGTACATTTTTTTTTGTAAGATCTAGGAGTGGCTGACCCCCCCTATGGGTAAGTACGAAAGGCTTATAGTCAAGTGCGAGAATCAAGTTGCAGTCACAAAAAACATTCCACGCAACCTGATAAGCGCCAACTCCTTATCAGATCTAAAAAAAAATATATATGTTCGCATATTAAGTTAAATCCACGTTTGAATGACAAAGCTGATATCAACTTATCCACAAACACTCTTGAATCCGTCTCCAAACGCAAAAAGCATCGTACAATCATAGGTTCACGAACGTTGAAATAAAACAGCTTGTTATAGCAAAGCGACGCTCACGGCGAGAGTGGCAATCCATCAGATCACCATCTGCAAAACAAAGGCTTAAAGTTGCTACACGGAGGCTCTCAGCTGCATTACGTCATGAAGAAGAAAGGTCCCAAAAACATTACATAGAGCAGTTATCCCGAATGAGCTCCAAGTTCCCACTTTGGAGAGCACACTCATCACTCAGCTTAAGAATCTACAATGCCGATTAGGACATCCACAGGCAACTGGCCCCGCAGACCTAATATAACCAAAAATGATTATTGAACTTCCTCTCTGTGCAGTTCGAGCTATTTGCTAGCTCTTCAATACAATAACGAGACATGGACACTTCCCAGAGAGATGGAAAAAGTCGATCATCATAATGATACCAAAACCTGGCAAAGACCGCACAATTGCTTCATCATAGAGACCAATTAGTTTACTAACGTGTCTATCAAAACTCTACGAAAAATGCTTCTTGGCACATATCACCCCATATCTCAGAACACACCACAAAGTCCCGAGTCATCAATTCGGTTTTCGAGAAAAACATGGAACCATCGAGCAAGTCAACCACATAGTACTGCGCTGCGATATTTCTCGACGTATGACAAGCTTTCACAGATAGTGTATGGTTAGAGGGTTTAATGCACAAAATAACAGAAATGCTCCCAACCAACACTCACAAACCTCTGATGTCATACCTTTACAATAGGAAATTCTCAGTAAGATGTAATGCTGTCATGTCCGATGATTACATCATTAGAGCCAGAGTTCTTCAACGCAGCGTGCTAGGACACCCACTCTACCTTATCTACACTGCGGACATCCCAACGAGCATGCAACTAACCACATCCACTTTTGCTGATGACACAGCGATCCTAAGCCGCTCGAGATGCCAAAAGCAACCAACGGCACAACCTTTTAAATACCTGGTGGCAGTGGAGAATTGGCGAATCAAAGTTAACGAACAAAAATGCAAACACGTAACGTTCACACTTAACAGGTAAGACTGATGTTGGGCTAAGCAGCCACCAGATAGGCTAATTAGAATATTGATAATTTATTCATCTGCAGCGGCTTTTAATCTTCTCTTTGACTCCCAGATTCGCATGCACTTTGTTGTCATTTTTGTAGCGCATGCGCTTTTGGGAGCTTTGGAAGAGCTTCTGCGCCAAAGCTGTTCTTCTTCTTGTTGTATTTTGGAGTTGTTATTGACGGGCCGCTATTTGTTTTATTGTGCGGAATTAGCTCAATAAATTGAATATAAACAATTGAATCTTGTCTTTAATTCGGTCGCTATCAAAACGCTGATCGCTCAACATTGGTGACCCCGACGTGATCGCGCCCGAAGTTCAATCAGTTCAATTGCCCGAGAAACTGAAAAAACGGCGGTACAAAAAACTCATAAACAAAAAAAAAATAACAAACATCTCTTGGTTTTCGATTTGATTCAATCGCGCTGGAGATTTGCGGGATGGAGTCTGGATGTGGAACTATTGGATCTGCTGCCGCAAGCCGGGAAAGGATGCTGCAGAGAAGAGCAGAGGTGACCTGCCAGGAGATGGAGGCGCTGCATCATAAGGTGAAGGCCGCGGAATGAGGATGGCACCATTATAGCGCTGGAGTCAGTGGAGAAGCGTTTGCGAGAGCGGTTCACCGCGCTTCAAGAAGAGTTGGAGGAGCTTAACTTCAGCGAGATCGGGAGTGAGCTTTATTGGAGATTCTCGCAGCTGGCGACTGATGTGCAGGTGGATATTCAGGTGGAGGTTGCCAAGCACTCCATGAGAATTGCTGCCCACTCCACACTTCTCGACGGTGCCGGTGTCTTACCCATTCCATACAAGCCAGCCCCCTCCTTACCAACGTTGCCGATGCCAACATTTAGCGGCGGCTATATTGACTGGCCGGATTTCTTCGCCCTTTTTAAGACCACGATTGACAGCCATCCTCACCTAACAAAAATGAAAAAGCTCCGGTGGCTCATTTCATGCCTGCGCGAGTCAGCCTTGGAGACGGTGAGAGCACTGGAAATTACTGACGCGAACTACGATGTGGCTTTTGACCTATTGCGCAATCGGTTTAGTAATCGGCGATTCATTTTCCAGTCTCACATCAACGAGATCCTGCAGCTTCGTGTGGTCGAGCCAGGTTCTGTTGCTACATTGCGGGAGCTGTCGGATCGGTTCAATGGGCATATGCGGGCTCTCATGAGTTCCGGATCAGCCGCCGAGATCCAAGGATGCTTGCTCATCCAGATTGTCCTTCAGAAGTTGGATACGGCCACAAATTCAAGTAGGAAGACACTCTCGCCGGACACAACGACAGCCTTCTGTCTTGGGAGTCCTTGAATGCGTCGACTTTTTTTTGGCTGCGTATCCACCCGCTAACCAAGTGGGCCGAGGGAGATCTTCGAATAACCGATCGTCGTGCATGATTATCAACGCCCGTCCAGCTCTATGCGCCCTGTGTGTTGTTTTGGCGCACGCGCTTCCTACATGTCCAAGCTTCATTGCCTTGCCACTTAGTCAACGGTACGACGAAGTGCAACGGCTGACCCGCTGCTTTGTATGTTTGGAGGATGGTCATTTTGCACGCGGATGTTCAGCTGCCCTTTGCCCAAAGTGCAATCGCCGGCATCATGCTTTGTTGCACCATTGCGGGCAGCTGCCCAGCTCAAACAATTCCCACCACTACGAAGCTTGGGTTCCGCCGCTGGTGTTGCCGTTGCTACCCCACCGTCCCAGTCAATCAACACGGCCTTGACGCAGGATCGCCCTACTGAAGTGCTTCTGCCAACCGCCAATATCCTCACCCGTGGTCGATCAGGTGCCTTCCTGGTTCACAAGTTCACCTTATCTTATCGCGGCTGGCAAGTCAACTTCAGCTTCGTCGCACCAAAAGCTGTGTAGCGGTCGCCGGTCTCGGCGGCACTGAGTTTGCTACGGATGGATCCTCCGTTAATGTGTGTGGGAAGTCTCGACTAATCACATATTGTGCGAACCCAGAGGCGGTTATAGTGTCTCATATTGCGGACTGTCAGCCCAGCCTTAAAATTGATATTTCGAAATGGAAGATTCCTCATGGCATAGCGATGGCTGATCCCAACTTCCACAGACCACAGGGTGTGGACCTGCTAATTGGAGCCAGCCTGTTCTTCAACCTATTGTCAGTTGGCCAAATCCAATTAGGTCACTGCCTCCCAGTAGCCCAAAATACACTATTTGGATGGGTGGTTTCTGGACGCATTGGACTATGGCGGGAGGCTGGATTGCCCTATGCAGAAGGAGAAGAGGAGAAGAATCGACGTTCCGGAACCCCTGCACTCGTTAGGCGAACTCGATTCCCCCATTGGTCTATTGGGGGAGCAATGCATGGTCAAGGGTTTGGAAGAAGTTGGTGTGTCTTTTTCGCCCTGTGAGTTCTTAATCTTTAAGGGAATATCCCTTAAAAGATGTGTCTGCTGCCCTTCCAAAATTGTTATTGAAGGGCCACCCTTCAATAGGTGGGAGGATGTTGGGCTAAGCAGCCACCAGATAGGCTAATAAGAATATTGATAATTTGTTCATCTGCAGCGGCATTTAAACTTCTCTTTGACTCCCAGATTCGCATGCACTTTGTTGTCATTTTTGTAGCGCATGCGTTTTTTGGAGCTTTGGAAGCTCCAATCCAATTAGGTCACTGCCTCCCAGTAGCCCAAAACACACTATTTGGATGGGCGCATGCGCTTTTGGGAGCTTTGGAAGAGCTTCTGCGCCAAAGCTGTTCTTCTTCTTGTTGTATTCTGGAGTTGTTATTGACGGGCCGCTATTTGTTTTATTATGCGGAATTAGCTCAATAAATAGAATATAAACAATTGAATCTCGTATTTGATTCGGCCGCTATCAAAACGCTGATCGCTCAACAACTGCCCTCTACTTACTCTAAACAACACAGTGGTTCCGATAGCAAATGAAGTAACATATCTTGGCGTACACCTCGATAGACGTCTTACTTGGCGCAGTCACATTGAAGCCAAAAGAACACATTTAAAGCTCAAAGCCAGCAGCCTCCACTGGCTTATCAATAGCAACTCGCCCCTTAGCCTGGACTATAAGGTACTTCTATACAACACCGTTTTGAAACCAATCTGGATGTACGGCTCTCAGTTAAGGGGGAATGCCAGTAACAGCAGTGTGGATATATTGCAATAGTTCAATCAAAAATTCTCAGAACCATTACCGGGGCACCGTGGTACGTTCGGAATGTAAAAATTCATAGGGACCTTCACATATCACTCAACAGAGAAGAGATAGCACAAATCACAACAAAGTACTACAACAGGCTATCCGTACATCCAAATCATCTCTATAGAACCCTCACGCGAGTTTCCAGCAGAGTCAGTGGAGAAGCGTTTGCGTGAGCGGTTCACCGCGCTTCAAGAAGAGTTGGAGGAGTTTAACTTCAGCGAGATCGGGAGTGAGCTTTATTGGAGATTCTCGCAGCTGGCGACTGATGTGCAGGTGGACATTCACGTGGAGGTTGCCAAGCACTCCATGAGAATTGCTGCCCACTCCACACTTCTCGACGGTGCCGGTGTCTTACCCATGCCATACAAGCCAGCCCCCTCCTTACCAACGTTGCCGATGCCAACATTTAGCGGCGGCTATGTTGACTGGCCGGATTTCTTCGCCCTTTTTAAGACCACGATTGACAGCCATCCTCACCTAACAAAAATGGAAAAGTTCCGGTGGCTCATTTCATGCCTGCGCGAGTCAGCCTTGGAGACGGTGAGAGCACAGGAAATTACTGACGCGAACTACTATGTGGCTTTTGACCTATTGCGCAATCGGTTTAGTAATCGGCGATTCATTTTCCAGTCTCACATCAACGAGATCCTGCAGCTTCGTGTGGTCGAGCCAGGTTCTGTTGCTACGTTGCGGGAGCTGTCGGATCGGTTCAATGGGCATATGCGGGCTCTCATGAGTTCCGGATCAGCCGCCGAGATTCAAGCTTGCTCATCCAGATTGTCCTTCAGAAGTTGGATCCGGCCACAAATCCAAGTGGGAAGACACTCTCGCCGGAAACAACGACAGCCTTCCGTCTTGGGAGTCCTTGAATGCGTCGACTTTTCTTTGGCTGCGTATCCACCCGCTAACCAAGTGGGCCGAGGGAGATCTTCGAATAACCGATCGTCGTGCATGATTATCAACGCCCGTCCAGCTCTATGCGCCCTGTGTGTTGTTTTGGCGCACGCGCTTCCTACATGTCCAAGCTTCATTGCCTTGCCACTTAGTCAACGGTACGACGAAGTGCAACGGCTGACCCGCTGCTTTGTATGTTTGGAGGATGGTCATTTTGCACGCGGATGTTCAGCTGCCCTTTGCCCAAAGTGCAATCGCCGGCATCATGCTTTGTTGCACCATTGCGGGCAGCTGCCCAGATCAAACAATTCCCACCACTACGAAGCTTGGGTTCCGCCGCTGGTGTTGCCGTTGCTACCCCAACGTCCCAGTCAATCAACACGGTCTTGACGCAGGATCGCCCTACTGAAGTGCTTCTGCCAACCGCCAATATCCTCATCCGTGGTCGATCTGGTGCCTTCCTGGTTCACAAGTTCACCTTATCTCATCGCGGCTGGCAAGTCAACTTCAGCTTCGTCGCACCAAAAGCTGTGTAGCGGTCGCCGGTCTCGGCGGCACTGAGTTTGCTATGGATGGATCCTCCGTTAATGTGTATGTGAAGTCTCGACTAATCACATATTGTGCGAACCTAGAGGCGGTTATAGTGTCTCATATTGCGGACTGTCAGCCCAGCCTTAAAATTGATATTTCGAAATGGAAGATTCCTCATGGCATAGCGCTGGCTGATCCCAACTTCCACAGACCATAGGGTGTGGACCTGCTAATTGGAGCCAGCCTGTTCTTCAACCTATTGTCAGTTGGCCAAATCCAATTAGGTCACTGCCTCCCAGTAGCCCAAAATACACTATTTGGATGGGTGGTTTTTGGACGCATTGGACTATGGCGGGAGGCTGGATTGCCCTATGCAGAAGGAGAAGAGGAAAAGAATCGACGTTCCGGAACCCCTGCACTCGTTAGGCGAACTCGATTCCCGCATTGGTCTATTGGGGGAGCAATGCATGGTCAAGGGTTTGGAAGAAGTTGGTGTGTCTTTTTCGCCCTGTGAGTTCTTAATCTTTAAGGGAATATCCCTTAAAAGATGTGTCTGCTGCCCTTCCAAAATTGTTATTGAAGGGCCACCCTTCAATAGGTGGGAGGATGTTGGGCTAAGCAGCCACCAGATAGGCTAATTAGAATATTGATAATTTGTTTATCTGCAGCGGCATTTAAACTTCTCTTTGGCTCCCAGATTCGCATGCACTTTGTTGTCATTTTTGTAGCGCATGCGCTTTTGGGAGCTTTGGAAGAGCTTCTGCGCCAAAGCTGTTCTTCTTCTTGTTGTATTCTGGAGTTGTTATTGACGGGCCGCTATTTGTTTTATTATGCGGAATTAGCTCAATAAATTGAATATAAACAATTGAATCTCGTATTTGATTCGGCCGCTATCAAAACGCTGATCGCTCAACAACTGCCCTCTACTTACTCTAAACAACACAGTGGTTCCGATAGCAAATGAAGTAACATATCTTGGCGTACACCTCGATAGACGTCTTACTTGGCGCAGTCACATTGAAGCCAAAAGAACACATTTAAAGCTCAAAGCCAGCAGCCTCCACTGGCTTAACAATAGCAACTCGCCCCTTAGCCTGGACTCTAAGGTACTTTTATACAACACCGTTTTGAAACCAATCTTGATGTACGGCTGTCAGTTGTGGGGGAATGCCAGTAACAGCAGTGTGGATATAATGTACAACAAAGTACTACAACAGGCTATCCGTACATCCAAATCATCTCTATAGAACCCTCACGCGAGTAAATAAAACCAATAAATAAACCAATAAAGCTTAAAAAAAAAAAAGTGCCAGAATGATATCGAGTGCGAAACGATCCGTGATCCCTGGCGCAAGAGCCCGTTATAGGTAAGTCCGGCAGTCATCGAGTCGTTTGCGAACAAATTCAGAGTCAAATTCAAAAGGATCTGTGATTCGTGGCGCACCTGAAGCCCAGGGTAAACGATTCATGTTGATCCTGCAAAGCGAAGGGTGGCCAACTCGGAAACTTAAGACTGAAAAAGAAACCGTTCGGGGACTTTACGGTCAAGTCCGGAGACTCCTAATCCAGGCTGGCTGGGGCGTATGTACAGTGATCACCTGGAGTAAAGAAGGCGCGACGTCTAGTCTCTGGTCTGCCCCAAATCCTGCATGCACGACGGTATCCTGAAAGATAGGGAGGCCCTCCGTGTACTTGACCAGGCACCAAAAACGCTTATTTTGGAGGTCTGCCGATTGGCCAATCCGGATCAGGTACCGACCACAGCGTAAATTCAAGCTCTGTGAGACAAAAAAATTGGAGAAGGCGCAGTAGCAGATAAACGACAGCGTTGCAACATGAGCTGACACGCGTATTCATTTTCCTGATGTTATTGTTATTTTCCTGAGTAAGTTTCCTTAAATGAATTAATAAATTGTATTATTTATTCGGGTAATACTGTTATGTGGGCAAAACCACATTATCGTATTAACTTTACAGAACATATGTATAAAACAATAGGCCCTAAAGCAGGGATGTCCAGCCCCATTGCTCTCGTTCCTCCTTTATTGTTGGATTGCTCTGTCATATGGGTAGAGCAAAGTAATATACATGTACTTCTCCCAGCATAGGCAAGGCAAATTACAATAACAATTTAGCATAGATTAACTTAACAACACTTAACTTAGTTTCAACACTTTTAGGCCTAGTGCAAAAGGGATTTTGTTATTAGATTGGAAATAAAAAAACTGGAAAAATTGGAAAATTTGTGATTTTGTGCATCGGTATTGAATTTTGCTCTGTCATAAGCAGTGCTTGGGTACCCCTGCCCTAAAGGTAAATTTTGTTAATAATTTTAATTTTTAAAAGCTATTTATTGATTTAATATAAAATTCTAAATATTATTAAATGCATAAAAAGTTTCCTTTCATGTTTAAATGAAAAAGGTGTCTGCCTGAATGTTTATTTGCATTTTTGAAGATTTTTTTTTAAACTAACGTTAAAAAAATTTTTAAGTCGTGCAAATATCCGTCGCTTTGATAAATCCGCTTAAGTATACCTATTAAATTTAAAGAAAATCAGGAATATACTCCTAAATAAAAATGGAACAAACTGGCTGTATAACTAGTTACTCAAGATATTGGTATCTCGGTTTAATTTCACTGTGTTATAGAAGTTATATTTGCCGTTGCCGGATTCAGTTTACATTCGAAGTTAATGTCATCCTGGATTGTCCTATGGACCGTTCTGAGTTAGGCGCAGCTCGCTGAGGCCAGGATGAGAGGTGCGCCGGAAATTAGTTGAGGTCCTGTTACGGATGGCTGGCCTCGGGTGTGTGTAGATTGTGTTTTGGTTATTGATCCTGCTGATGGTCTTCTGGCAGGTGCAGCACTTTGAGGCTAGTGGGGTCCTGTAATTTATCAAGTATTGCAGTGTCGCCAATGTTGCAAGTTTCTTCCCATTTAATTATTTGGTTTGAAAAGTCCTTTTTTGGATTAAGGACTTCCTTAACCAACACAGCTAAGTTCTTTTGAAGTTTGTCCTTAATTTTTTTCTTCACTTCCATTGTAAACGTAATGGCTTACTCTTAATTCGATTTTAACTTGTTAATTTGTGGTTGTTGGTTTAGATTTCTTATAAATTTCTTATTAAAATATTATTAAGAAATGTCCTTTCTTTTTAAGACTTTATATACTTTAATATTATTTCTTGGTAAGGTTTTCCTTTTAATTCCAGGTCGAGCTATAATTTTTAGTGCCTGTTTAAGGATCAAAGTTTCTCATACATTTTATCTTGTTTGTTTTTTTATATATTTTATTTTTTTATAAATTTTAAGTTTCAAATATTTATTAGCTAGCTTATATTAGAATCATTTCGGCGTGTTATTGAAAATATGTTTAACTGATTCCTTTTTTTCCCACGAAGTAGCGATTCCTCTTGCGTTGCAGCGGTTTTTCAATGGCACTTTTACACATCCGAATCGCGATGTTTGGAATATTTAGTGTTAACCGATCTGAACGAGCGAAGCTTGTATTCTTTAGAGGTTTTTTACCAGGTCCGTAGTCGGGCTGATTGGTAGCTGATGTTGTTTCTGTATCTGAAGTCCATAACTTTGCTCCCAATTTTGCAGTGTAGGTAAATCTCTCTATTCTACATCACATCATACATATAAGTTAACACCCGGCACTGTGATCGGGTGATATCGAACTGTCGATCGGAGGGTCACAACTTCGGGAAGTCAGTCCAATCTTGACCGCCGAGCCTCGCAGCTGAAACCAACTCTAATATTCTCCACGAACTTAAACTCTTTCTGTTAAATAAGAACACCCAAAACGATTGTTATTTTTAAGCAAATATAATATTTTAACAAATAAATTGTATTCCCTACATCATCAACCAGCGACTTTTCATCAGGTGAACCATGGAAGGGCATCTTAACTTAAAAAAAAGAAGAAAAAATATTCTTCGTTCTTTCCCCAAACAAAAATTCTTTCCCCAAACAGAATTCTTTCCCCAAAACAAAAACAAAAAAAGGAAAAATGAATAGAAAAAAGTGTAAAAGTGTAGAAATCTTTCCCAAAATAAAAGAAAAGAAAAGGGAAAAGTGGATAGGAAAAAGTATAAGTATAAAAGTGAAGTAACAAAGATTTTTTGTTTTTTTTTGTTTCAAGAAAATAATAATAAAAAAAAGACAAAATAGATAGAGAAAAGTGTAAAAGTGCAATAAGTAAAGTAACGTAAAGTTTTTTTTAACGTAAAGGATTTTTCTCAAGATATAAAAAAAAGAAAAAAAGAAAAGGAATTTTAGAGAGATAGAGGATTTTTCTCAAGATATTAAAAAAGAAAATAGGAAAAATATAAGAATGAAGTAGCAAAGATCTTTCTCGTGGGGGAAAAAAAATGAAAGAGAAAAATAAAGAAAAAATAAAGAGTAAAAAAGTTAAGGTGTAAAAGAACCGCAAGGAAAGTAATAAAATAAAATAATATTGGAAAATAAAAAAAGGGGAAAGAAAAATAGGAAAAAGTAGAGAATGTAAGAACGAAAATGAAAATGAAATTGAAAAATTACAAAAAGTTGCATAAAGAAACAAAGAGTAAAAGCAAAATCTGTGTTGTGATAAAAATAATGAAGAAATTACCCACTGCGGCGGTTTGCCACCATGGCATATCCGCGAGTGCTAAAATATTGCTTCATATAAAAAAATAAAGAGAACCACCGGGAAGAAATTCGCGAGTGGCAAGAATTATAAACAAAAAGAAAACATAAAAAGGGTTTTTGTTGTGTTATAAAAACTGACATATTCGCGAGTGTTAAAATATTGCCGTTTATAAAAAAATAAAGAGAACCACCGTGAGCATATTCGCGAGTGGCAAGAAGTATAAATCAAAAATAAAAATAAAAAAATGGTGTATGGCAACCTACTGGAAACGCTAAGAGGTGTGGAATGCACCCAAAAAAAGCTGCCCAGTGGGTTGTGTGTGCAACCGTACCTGAGTAGGCCTATGAGCTAAAACGGAACAATGCGGACCACCGCGCCCAGTGCCAAAGAAATAAAAAAGAACACAAAAAAACCCAAAACTAAAAATATACAACACACAAAACAAAAACTAAAAGTATGCAACACAAAAGAAAAGCTAAAAGTATGCAACAGAAAGAATAAAAAGAATATATCAAAATATGCGAAAATATGCAACAAAGCAGCACCCGTAATACACGTTCACTTTACACCCTGTTATAATTAAATAATATTGAATTCTGTTATTCCACATATTTAAAAAATTTAATTTTTTTTCTCACCATTTTTTTTCTCTTTTATTATAACCATAATCATAAAATTACAAATACTAAACTATATTGCAAGAAATTAAAGAATTGAAAGAAAAATTCGACGAGAGCCTTGAGACCCTATTAGACCAGGTTATAGGAGTAAAGGAAGATATTAAGAAAGTCGGGACAAGGGTAGCCACGCTGGAACAAGAACACGAAAAACGTAACCCTACGGTAACCCAACCCGTTCCTTTGGTCCGTCCGCGCACCGAATACGAGTTAAAAGAAACTTCTACTCTGCCGGATTGTGTGAAGAAACTTCAGACTTTTGAGGGGGAGCCCGGGAAATTTGTGTCCTGGGTTAACAGGGCTCAAGCCATTGTTAATGACTACGAGATCATTATAGGTAAGCCCTTGTATAGGACCATTATTCTCTATATTAGGCAGAAAATAAGAGGCGACGCCGATTTGGCGCTTTCTTCTTACAATGTGGAAGATTATAATTGGTCGGAAATCAAGCGGGTTCTCTCGCTTCACTACGCCGATAAGCGAGACGTCCGAACCCTTGAGTATCAACTGAGCCAGTTGACCCAAGCAGGTAGAACTCTGGAACAATTCTATAATGAGGTCAATAACCACTTTTCCTTGATTTTAAATAAATTAAAACAATCAGAGCATGCGCCTAACGTGGCCAGCGCTCTAATTGAGATGTATAGGGACAAGGCGCTGGATGTTTTCGTACGGGGGCTCAACGGCGATGCCTCTAAGTTACTCATTATTCGGGGCCCAAATTTGCCTGAGGCGTATTCCTTTTGTCTAGAGCTTCAGAATGTATCGGTCAGGGGAAATGCACGTGTGGAACACGCGAATAGGTTCGCCCCGTTTCTTTAACCCCGTTACCCGACAAGCGCACCGCGCTATGCGCCTCCAGTATCACCCCCGCGGTATTCGTCTTCATTCCAACCACCAATAAGGGCACCGGCGGGCATGAACTTTAACGATAGTTCATCCGGTAACTCGCGAGGTTTTAATAGATTCCAAGGGCCGCGACCAGCCATTTAGATGGAGTCAAACCGGTCTGGCCTGTCTTATCAGTCCGGCTTTGGTGTACGCCGTGGAAACGATGATAGGTCCCAAAATACTTCGCCTGGTTCGAATCCCTTCAGGAAGGCACAACCATTGTACCACATGACGGCGGTTCCGTCTAGCGTGGTGACAATGCCTGAAAACGACGAGCAAAACTCCGCTTGTCAGACTACTTTCGAAGACGAAGTGGTGAGCGCCCACGACATGAGCCTCGAGTATGATGTCCCATACCTGACGACGAGAACGTTAGCGATGAGGTAAATTTTATGATGGACGCCTATCCAGCGTGCCATACATAGAATACGTCGCGAGGAATGGCAACAAGTTAAAGTTTCTAATCGACACCGGCGCGAATAAGAACTTTGTTAGCCAAAAACATTTCGCCGGCTCCATCCCATTATCTACTCCCTTTTTCGTTGAATCTGCTGCTGGCAATGTTAGAATCACGCATTGCTTAGTAGGTTGAAATACGTACTAGTACTCAAGACCCCATTCTTTCAATCCATGCTTTGAGAATTTTAAGCTGTATAAATTTCGAATAACGCAGAGATTGGTAAAGATCAATTCACCTCCGCGAAACACTGCTATAGGCCCTACATTACTTTACGGTGCCTAGAATGATAGTGTCGGACAACGATAGGGGTCTCATTTGCCCAACGGTACTAAACTAACTCCGAACATTGGAGATAGAACTATAACATACCCCTACTTAAAAGAGCGAAACCAGACTATGGTCAATATAGGACATAATAAAAAAAGGACTGAACCTAGACAATATGAGTCGGGGGATAAGGTTTCACACCGGAGGAGGTCCAAGAGAATCGCGGTTAAAACTAGATCAGGGAAAATTTTGCATAAATCAGACTTGAGGAATTGAAGAGCGCTTTATGAACCTCTCTATTTTTTAACATACACATAAAATATTTTTCTATTTTTAACAACACACACAAAACATTTCTCCATTTTAACACACACAAAGCATTTCTCTATTTTAACACACACACAAAAAACATTAAATGTAGTACACAAATAATATAAGCATGAATACACAAACATTATACACACAAATATTATAAGCGCGAATAGTATATACACAAGCTTTCCTTTCCTTCTCGATCACGATGCTCCACGAGTCTTACAATCATCAGCGTCACATCAGCCGCGCGCATATTTAAGTACGACGCACCCGTCGTTCCCCTGCAACAAGGAGCAGTATAGCGGATCAATGGAGTGTTTAAGCTGGTACATGTCATCGACCTATCAAGGATAATGCAACTAGTAGACGACACCAGCCGGGACGCGGCAACCCTGATGGACCAACGTGTTAGCACAGTAACGAGACACTGCCAGGAGCAAGCAGCGGAGGGAATAAACAGAGTGATGAGGCCATCATCACGCAGAGCTCGGGCAATAAACTGGCTGGGTTCAGCCTGGAAATGGATTGCAGGATCACCAGACGCGGAGGACTGGAATGCGATACTCAACTCGGAAAAGATGATCATCGAAAACGGCGACCAGCAAATTCGGATCAACGTCAACGCCCAAAATATACAGCTAATTTCTGGCGTTTCACGAGGCGTAACCTTTTCCTTTGTCTTGGAGGTTTCGCTAACAGTAGTGGTCTTCTCGATCCTGTTCATCATCTGGAGGAAGTTGACCTCCACCAAAGGAATACCAACCACGAGGGTAATAATCGAGGACCTGGAAACCCCAAAGAGGATGTCGACAACAGCTCACCATTCTGCCAATTGATCTGCGGGACGCAGACTTTTAGAGGGGGAGGAGTTAACACCCGGCACTGTTGGCCCCCCCCTTGCTCAGCACTATTCGCCCCCTACTACGACTACGACTACGCCTCGAACTCGACCCCAGACTCTTAAGCCCCAATCCACAGCATAAGCAATTCCCAATATTCAAGTGCTGTGGGTTCAAGTACATCCGGGTATGTCGCAAGAGTGCAACTATGTCACAAGTGTGCAACTAGTACGCTGACTAGAATGTTGCAGGAAAGCTGACACACACCCTGAGTGACTCCGGATAGCTGACACTTCACCCGCTGACACCACACACGCCGACACCGCACATGCTGAAACCGCACATAGTGTTGGAGTGGGTGATCGGCCGATATCGAACTGTCGATCGGAGGGTCACAACTCCGGGAAGTCAGTCCAATCTTGACCGCCGAGCCTCGCAGCTGAAACCAACTCTAATTTTCTCCACGAACTTAAACTCTTCCTGTTAAATAAGAACACCCAAAACGATAGTTATTTTTGAGCAACACAAATAAATTGTATTCCCTACATCATCAAGAATGAACCAGCGACTTTTCATCAGGTGAACCATGGAAGGACATCTTAACTTATATGTTATTTATGTTACATTCATATATTACAAATTTAGTTTTTAGGTTTTAGTAGCATTAGGTAGATGACAAAAATCAGTCAGGTAAAGAAATCCTGCCAGGACTCAGCCTTACTGTCACACAACCCAAAATAACAGCCAGCAAAAACGCGTCGACTTCTATGTCTCCTACTAAAATAGTCCTTAACCCGGCCAACGTTTTCGCTTCAATCCGATGCAATTAATTTTGTAGCGGAATTCAATGGATAATCGAGGAGACTCCACGAGTTCACCACCTATATAGAAGAGTTTCTGATGAATAGAAACCTTCAACGATCAAAATACCTTCTAACACCTACCGGAGCATTATTGATCGTCCACACGAACTTATACACAATCAATAATAAGACTATCTTAACAGTTATATACAAAAAAAAAGAATTAAAATAGGGATTATGGGAATTCCTTGGAGACAGGACCATGTTCGGTAAATGGAAAAGCAAGAAAGGAAAGCTAACTGCGGTCGGAGTCGAAGTTTATATACCCTTGCAGTATATATTATTTATTATTAAATATACATATAGCTTATATTATTATTATATATATCGGATCGTATATAGATGTCCGATCCGTATGAGAATTTTACCATCAAATCCATTTTCTAAAAAAAATGTTAGAAACCGCACCAAGCATCTTTAAAAATAGCAACGTTATCCCCCTATCCCTCCCTCTCTATAAGCAATTAACAACACCAACAACCAAAACTACTACACAAACTCAATTCGTAACATAGTAGGAAAATGCAAAACGGACAAACTGATATTGCTTTGGATCCCCGGACACAGCGGGATAAAAGGAAACGATCTTGCAGACATAACAGCTAAAACCGCCCACAACTTCCCTTTTACCACCGAACGAAACTTCAACCCATCAGATATAAGTGAATGGATCAAACAGGACTCACAAATACTAAACGACTACTAAAGACAATCTTAACAGTTATATACAAATTTTCCGACCGAAAAAAAATATATAATACAGTTGAACAATTGGAAAAATGAACCTATTCAGAGAGTAGCCGGACAGAACGCAAGAACGCGGACAGAGACGACCGCATGCATACCAATACAGGAGATGTAGTTTTTAGAAAGAAAATAGGAGAATAAGGGAAACAAATTGACATCCATGTTCTCCAAACACACTGCCCAGGAAGACTTTGGCCACATCTTACATACAAAAAAAAATAAAAAAATACACAAATTAAAGTAAAAAAAATTATACAAGACTAACAAAACAACACTATCTTTTATGGATTTTACATATGGCCTAAAAATACACATTCCCTCAAAATTACTCAATTCAAACTAAAGTCACCTCTGCACAATAGAACTAGGAGAAACCCGACAAATTCAATTATTTAAGAGTGTATGAATTTAAATATGTACGAATTTTTATCCAACGGCATTGAACTAAACGATTACGCAGAAAATATAAGATTGAGAGGGACATCTAAAAACATAATCTTTTCTAGGGAGAAAATTACGATTTTAAAGACGTAGCCACTGTTTGATCACAGAGATTTTTCTATGACTATGTGTTAATCAATCCAAATAATAAACCGAAAAATATAATTGAGACGTCATAATAAATTTTTATTCTGAAGATGAAATTGGGAGGATGCCAGAGATGCGAGTAAAATGAGATTAGAAACGAGTATTAGGCCCGAACAGAAGGCCGACATAGACATTAGCGGTTTCTCTGAAAATAGGCTCGTTGAAGTCGAGCCAAAATAAATCGGAAACAAGAATTAATGAAAAAAAAGAATTAAAATAGGGATTATGGGAATTCCTTGGAGACAGGACCATGTTCGGTAAATGGAAAAACAAGAAAGGAAAGCTAAATGCGGTCGGAGTCGAAGTTTATATACCCTTGCAGTATATATTATTTATTATTAAATATACATATAGCTTATATTATTATTATATATATCGGATCGTATATAGATGTCCGATCCGTATGAGAATTTTACCATCAAATCCATTTTCTAAAAAAAATGTTAGAAACCGCACCAAGCATCTTTAAAAATAGCAACGTTATCCCCCTATTCACCCCTCTCTATAAGCAATTAACAACACCAACAACCAAAACTACTACACAAACTCAATTCGTAACATAGTAGGAAAATGCAAAACGGACAAACTGACATTGCTTTGGATCCCCGGACACAGCGGGATAAAAGGAAACGATCTTGCAGACATAACAGCTAAAACCGCCCAGAACTTCCCTTTTACCACCGAACGAAACTTCAACCCATCAGATATAAGTGAATGGATCAAACAGAACTCACAAATACTAAACGAAAGCACATTAAGAAAAAAATCAACGTACTACAAAACAATTAGCCACATAAGACCTTCTTCTGAAACAATCAATAACACCTCACGTACAGACTTCAAGAAATTTAGCAGAATCAGTCTCGGACACACCAATTTAACCCACAAATATCCCCAATAAATCCCCCCTTACACTCTGTCCCAATTGTAACATAACCCTTTCCATTCCCCTCATCCTAATAGATTACACTTTCTACCACAGTCAAAGAAACAAACACCTTGAAATAACTATAGAAGAAACTATAGAGAACTATACAAAAACTTAAATAAAAAAATAGACTTTTCAAAGTCACAAAGCTTTACCATTCAATTAAATGAATAAAAAAAATAAAATAAAAAATCCCTGTACATATGCAATACCTATGTAATATTATCTAAAATCAAACCTCTGTACATAAACACCAATACCAAAAACCTAGAATTAAATATATATAAAGTATATAATCCCTATCAAGCTTAAGTCCCTAGTTGTAAGTTAGGCCCTGTTAGGCCAGGTAGGCCCTGCCTAACTGTAAATAATAATAATAATAATAAAATCTTTAAAAATAGCAAGATTGTGTCATTTCCGATTGTTGTGTGACAGGTAAAGGATATAGTCGGCCGATCTTTATGATAGACAATCAGCAGCGTGTGGTCTTGGTGCCTGGCGCAGAATTGGCTCACGGTTCCCTCCGTTTGAACTCATGTGCTCCAGTTGCGGGGCCTGTGCTGTCGCTGGTGTTGGCGTTGCTGCTCTCCTGTCGTCGCTGCTCTCCTGTCGTCGCTGCTCTTCTGTCGTCGCTGCTCTTCTGTCGTCGCTGCTCTCCTGTCGTCGCTGCTCTCCTGTCGTCGCTGCTCTCCTGTCGTCGCTGCTCTCCTGTCGTCGCGGCTCTCCTGTCGTCGCTGCTCTCTTGTCGTCGCCGCTGCTCCTGTCGTTGGCGCCGCTCCTGTTGCTGCTCCCGGTGTCGCTGATCCTGTCGCTGCTCCTATCGCTGATCCTGGTTGTCGCTGCTTCTACTCTGTGGGTGCCGTGGATCTTCGGTATCCTTGGCTCACTAGGAATGTCCTTTCGCCGTGGCCGGCACCTTATCCGATAGGATCACCTCCCAGGCATACGCCGGGCAGGGTAAGCTTCTCGGTGCCTGGCGGCCGAATCAGGGCACGAAGGGCCAACCTACCCTGCAGGACACCCCCCAGTTGCGTTAGCCACTCGCCTTCAAACACCTGAGTGCCTTAGCTCCGCAGGATCTATGACAGACCAAAGGTTTTGGCGTCGCGTCTCCTTTAACTCCAGGTGATACGCTGTGCATACGCCCCAACGCCTGGATCAGGATTCTCTTGACTCTACCGGGGTGTCCCTGTTTGGTTTCACTGTTGGGCTTGAAGTCCCGAGCTGGCTACCCCTCGCACACCTTGATCACACCTGGTCTTAATGGTCAGGAATCGACAAGGCGTCGACGCCAGGCCGATCCGTCGCTATCGTTATGACACCATAGCGTACCTTAGGATACCTGTCGTGTGCGGAAATAACCCAACCCGACTCGTTTTACCCTTGGGCTTGTCTTCTACTCCTTCGCTGATTCGCGTACTGCCGCCGGACTTACCCACAGAGGGTCCTTGAGCTAAAATCACGCACTTGAGACCATTGGACTTACCCACGGGGGGTCCTTCAGCCTATGCTCCTAATTCCTCCAAGGAAACTTTCTCGCTTGAATGTCAGACTTACCCATGTGGGGTCTTTCACTCAACTCTTCCAGCTTCCCTAGAAGACTCGGTCTCGATTTGCTCCTGGGGCCCTCCTTATATAGAGCCTGAGGCGCCCGTTAATCCTTGCAAATCTCGCTTCCTGCCGTTAATCCTTCGCTTCTCTGTTCTCGTAGTTAACTTTAAGAAAGAATGGATAGTTCAAAATGGGTGAAAATGTAATATTTATAGTTAAAAAAAATACATTAATATTTCTAAGGTGCTTTATTATTTAAATGAATTAATTACAGCGCAAAATAAAATATGATAAATTACCAATTTAAAAAATGTTGTAAACATTTGTAAAACTTGTAAATTTAATTCATTGGAATTTTTTGTCATTAATTGGAACATTAGCAATTTTTGTTCCCGTTCCGGGACGCTGTTCGTGTCGTGTTTGGTCAGGGTTTTTGCATTATAGTTAATGACCTGATATTTTGTTTATTATTTTGGTATTAGTATTAAATGTCAACCCAGCCGAGTGTTATGACTAACGCCATATGATTCCATATGGATCGAAGTCCACCCGAACGTGTGGTTCCCAGGCGTTCTTAGAATATTCCTAGCGTAATATCTTACCTTCAAGAACAATAATTTTTATTTTACTGATTTTGAAGTTATTTCACTTTTTTATTAATTAACAAAAAAACAAAAAATAAACAAGACGGGGTATAAATCGTTAATAAACGTTAATAAATCGTTAACGAAATTGCCTGAGTTTCCTTTAGCGAGCTATGGCTCTATATTTATTGGGAATACGAAGTAAACTGAACTTAACAAAAACTAACTTTGACAAAAAGTAAAACTTGAAGGATGTTCGCTTCCGACTCCAGCTTTGTTGTAATACGAGCGGAGAGTAGCGGAGAGCTTAGTATATGTCATGCCCCGTGATATTGAGGAGGGGTGAGGCCGCACCCCTGGACTCTTAACCGACTTGATGAGGTTTAGGTAGACAGAGTCGTTTATTATTCGCGTTTCCCTCGAAGGTCGTCAATGGTAACCCTCGTCCGTTCTTCGTTGACGATTGTTACCCCGTCATCTACGACTTTAAGGGGTTCCAAGTTGCTAGGACGAGTGCGGCAGGCAGCCGCTGCCTGCGTGCAATTGACAGGCGCAGGTGGCGTGGGTGGCTCTTTTGCATAAAGTGGCCAAGTTGGTGGAGGAGCAATCGCAGAGCGCTAGAATCCCGTCATCACATTCCACCACTTGTTGCCCTCCAGCTGAATATGGTGTGGTAGTGTGCGACCGAGAAGAGCAGGATCTTATTACAAATAAGCTTAATTTTAAGATACTGTACTACAATATGAATGACAACGATAGACTGGAAAATTTTAATTTTAGAAACCTCAGTGAATCTGCTCGGCAAAGATTAGGTCATTATGATTGAATATAGTAGGATTTATAATCATATTTTTAGCGAGTGTAATCGTGAGCATACAATTTTCAATTTCGGAGATTAGCATCCTTTTCCTGGTGAGGAGTGATGACCGGGATGTGTTTCGCATGCGAGAAGTCGGAGATCCGCGATGTGGACAGCAGTAAGATGGATATTACGGCAAGCCTGTGAAATCATAGCAAGTATTGAGTGTTAAGATAAGGTGTGGCAGGGCAAGTGTGGCAGGAAAAATGTCTAGATGATGTTGTCGTTATTGACCACCCTCCCCCTAATGAGAACAGATGTTCCCAGATCTGCTTCCACACGCTCTTCCAAATAAAGCGGCGTCAGCTTAATCCCTAATCTCGTGTTATTACGTAAGTGCACTTTTTCAACAACTTTGAAGACTCGGCTCTGTCTGGAGGGATTAATTCTGTCCAGGTTAGATTATTGCGCTTTGTCAATTTTGGCTTTAATTGCCAGTTTGATCTCATCGCTGCTGGAGTGGATCACCTCCCAGCAGTACTGGCCTAAATTCTGTGACCGAATGTAGGGACCTATTGTTTTCCAAAGTAGACCGGAATATTAGTTCAACAGTATCCTCGATTTTTTTGGCCATGGGAGCTGTGTAGCGGTGGCGCATTGACATTATCGATGCTTTATTGGTTTTTCAGAAATGATGATGTTTCGTAGTTGAAAGAGGCCTCGTTATCGCAGAATAAGGTTTTAGTATCTGGGTAAAAATTTACCAATTGGAGAATAGGGGCTCGTACGTCTATTATTGCCCTAGAAACTTAGGGTTGTACGATGGTTAATTTGGACAATTTTTCAATACTAGCTAAGAAAATATTTTTCGTCAGTTGAAAAAATGTCGATTTGAAAAATTTCAACAACGTATGAAGGGAAAGGTGTATTTCCTAATTCCTGCTTCTTATGATGACGGTCGTACTTGGCTTTATTACAGACTTTACAATTCGTGACAACTTCGCTAGCTAGTCTTGACATTTTCGGGACGTAATAATCCCGGAGGATTTGATTATTTGATTTGATTCTCCTGCGCAGCCCAATGGTAATGCCGCTGACGAAGGATTTACAGTGCCAAAAAATTGTTCCAGGGAACTCTTGTCTCAAGGCATGTTGAATGCAAGCCAAGGTAGGGAAATCACAGTGAATTGCGTTCACAACGTTATCGTTGATAATCTCTTTAACGGATTCAACAAGCAAGTCTTTGTTATTGAAGTTAATTATGTGGCGTTTTCTCATTCTAGCGGTTTGCTTGCCTCTTCCAAAATGATTTGGTTTCTGAAGTAGTTTAGGGGCTTTTCACTGGTTCCTATGGTGTATTAAAGCGAAAGCTCAAAATGCACCGTTGCTGCATCAGACCGGGCCTCAGACTTTAAGTTGTTCAGGGGTTGCCGAGACAGCGCGTCAAACAAAAATAACATGTTTTGTCAAACAAAACTACTATGTTTTGTTTTCAGGGTGTGTAGAACACTTTTCAGTTGTCTTCATCAATAAAGGCTTTCCATCGCTTAATGCGTTAGTATTTTTGTCGGATATCGCGTATGTAGGAGGCTGGTGGTGTGTGAAGGTCTTTACTTCTTTGGTACCTTATAGGTAATTCTTTTGTTTGCCTATTGCCCAGACAATCGCCAACAATGCCCTTTCGTCTGTGGCGTAGTTTAGATCGCAGTCTTTGAGTTTACGCGAAATCATGGTAATGAGGCTTCGAAGGTTAAGTCCACCAATGGAGCCACCTTAACAAGGGCCACTCCACCATTTTATTAAACGACCCTCCCATCCCCAGCAGTACAGGCTACTGTATTTCTAAGAACGCACTATGCTTCTATACTGATGGTTCCAAACGGAAAAATAAAGTAGGAGGTGGGATATACTCCGAACAACTAGGCATTAAAGACTCTATTTCAAGCTGAAGTGATAGCTATAAGGGAAGCACTAAAAAACCTAAACACACATAACTCTACATTATGATCACCAGCAACTCCAAAACAGTCTCAGAATGCAGGTCATCTCTTCGCGAGATGGCAAACTTGTGGGTCATAAGCCTCATTTTGACGCGCAAAGGTACGCCACCACATCGCTCTAGGGAGAACTAGAGGGTACCAGTGTACCTATAGCCTCTACAAGCTTCAACTTAGAGAAGCCAACAAAAAGGAAAACCTTGCCAAAGGAAGCTCATCTGGGAATCCATTCCCAATTGCCGTCTGGCCCACCAACTCTAGCCCAAACTCTCAAACAAAAGAACATCACAACTACTTGGGATTTCAAATGCGACCCACGGTATCACAAGGGACCAAATGCGGTTAAAAAGCAGTGGTCGCCGCCTCAGGAGAAGCCCAGCCGTTTAACCTAACCTAACCTACACAGAAACTCTAGCTTCCGTTTCAAATAGTATTACTATTGTTCTCCAGCAGCTACTTCTGAACTGGTCCCAGCTCCCCCCGCAGATGCACTTTCTTTGGGTGCTGCTCTTCTTCTTTCCTAACGGACTTACTTACTTATTTAAAACTGCTTTAACTCTGAGACCGGGGACCGCCTTATTAATATCTGCTCACCTTGTGAGTTTACTTGATGGGACAAACCACCGCATAATATAAAGGCAGAAGGTCTACTGTTATTTGAAACTCGACTTCTTCCTACCCGAGGGCTCGGAGCTTATGCAGCCATGGCTATAAACACAGCCACTGAAGTCTTGCATCGCTCATCCAGAAAATCCGCCATAGACCAACACGTAGGAATGAAGTCTTAGTTTAATGTGTTGTTGCTTTCTTCCCACTTAGCCATACCTATACAATAATGCAGCCGTCGATTTGAAGCGTTGTATAAGACACTAAAGCCCAAAATCTTGTTCGCTTGAGCCTGAAACGCCGATTTAAAAAATTTAGTGCGATATCAAAAGTTTCGTTTTACATTTCCAAGGACTGATCTGAGACTAAGGCTGAGTCGCGAAGGCAGGATTGTAACCGCTGCCTCTTTTTTACCTTACTTATGTGCGTATTGCCGCCCATGATCATGCGGAAGAGGAGGTACGAAAATTGTTTTGAGCTGAAATATTAAAAAATATATTATAATATATAAATTTCTTAGGGTAGTGTTGACCCAGGAAAAATAAGGCGAAGCGTTGTAGAATAAGTTGTATTCTAAATCTTTTTTTTGTTTTTGTTTATATCTCCCCCGTTCGCATGCGCTTTGCTGGTATTTGTAGCGCATGCGCTTTTCGGAGCTTTTTTTTGGAGCTGCTGCACACTAGCAAATCTTGCATTTGTGCGTTCCCCGCCTCGCCTCTTGCCATCGAAATGAGGCCCAAATTGGACCAAAATTAAATTGTGGAATCTTTATTCATTCGGCCGCTATTAAAAAAATATTAATAGCTCAACATTTTGGTGACCCCGACGTGATTCGCATCCCGTTTAAATATTGTGATCAGCATTAAAAGTGCCACTAAAACCCCGTTTTTTTTTTTTGCTTTTTGTAACAAAGTTTTATTTTAATTTTGCACAATGGAATCGGGAGCTGAAGCTACTGCATGCGTCAAGCGTTGAAAGGATGCTGCGGAGACGCGCTGAGGTAACATGCCAGGAAAGGTACTGCATCGGAAGGTCAAGGCTGCGATGCAGACTGATGACTCAACTATTATGACCCTCGAGTCTATGGAGAAGCGTCTGCGTGATCGCTTCACCACGCTGCAGGAGGAATTGGAGGAGTTAAGCTACAGCGAGATCGGGAGCAATTTATATTGGCGTTTCTCTCAGTAGGCTACGGACGTGCATGTTGACATCCAAGTGGAGGTTGCCAAGCGTTCTATGGGAGTTGCTGCTCACTCTACGCTTTTGGATGCTACCAGTGCTGCTGGGATTTCATCTGTTTCCTGGATCTGTTTCCTGGACGTGACGGAGTGAACCGTGTAGCCACACTTAAAACGACTAAGCACGCTGTGTCACGGTTGTGTCTGCTGCCTCTCAAGGCTTCTGTTGAAGATCCAGCCTTCAACAGGGGGAGGATGTTGAGCCAAGCAGAATAAGGCGAAGCGTTGCAACAACGCGTTGTAAAATAAGTTATATTCTAAATCTGAGGAGCAGCGGCGGGTTTATCAGCAGTTCCCCCGTTCGCATGCGCTTTGCTGGTATTTGTAGCGCATGCTCTTTGGGGAGCTTTGTTGTAGAGCTGCTGCACACTAGCAAATCTTGCATTTGTGTGCGTTCCCCCTCGCCTCTTGCCATCGAGATGATAAGCATATGTATTGTTCTGAGTTCATATTGCTAAGTTTTAAATCACTTGTATTTTTGTCACTGATTTGAGCGGCTGCGAGTAGGGTTAGAATTGAACCCTCGAATAAAAAAATATTAAATATATGGACCAAAATTAATTTGTGGAATCTTTATTCGTTCGGCCGCTATTAAAAAATATTAATAGCTCAACAGGTAGCATGCGTGAAAAACTACAAAATCAACCATTTTAGCTGGCTTTAAAACGAACTCAAACTCACACACATGAAACCGTGTATTTAAATGTGTGAGCACGCATACATATAAAGATCAGTTTCACCGCGGAATAATCTTCTTGATGCGCTTTCAGCGACTGACCAACCAAAAAAGTTTAATGAGATTAAGAGCGTAAAAATTAAGATTAAGAGCCTGCTAGGGCTTGTCGCAAGAAATTTTTGTATGTTGTATGGTTAGTGCCATTAACTGAAGCATGGCATCATTCACCATTGAAATTGGCTGCAGTGGGGCTTGGATCCTTTTGAAGTCCTAGAGGATACCCTTGGCCTTGCATTTTAAAATAGCAATTGGAGCTGGAGTGGGTTACCTGTGACTGCACCGCTGTAGTTCATGACCAAGACCACCAAAAAATAATTTAAAATGGAAAAAATTATGGCACAAAAATTATTTTCACACCAAATTTTATTCGCGCAAGCACGATTTGTTTCAATTTGCACACAATCCCCAAGCCGAAATGTGAAATTTGCAAGGGAATTTCAACGTATGTATGTACATACATACATATGTAGTAGGCAACATATCGTATAACAACTGATACCCGTATTGCTTATTTACAGTATAAAAAAGTAAATAATAAAGTTTATTTCTGTATCGCTAAAATTCTGTGTGAATCGCTACCAGCTTTTTGATAGCTTTAATTGCAGTTTCAATTTGAATATCTTTATTTAGGGTTAAATACGCCCAACTAACCAAAACAGCGGTCAATATTAACACCCATGAACCAGCTCCCGAACAAGCATCCACTTAAAACTTAAAAGAAATCGCTTGCGAAACTGGGCAAAAGACAGACGAATCGAAACTGATAACAATCGCTGCTGATAAAATTTCTATTTTATTTTAAAAAAAATTATTAATTATATTAATTTATCGCCGTTGGAGTCTGCAAAGTTCAGTCATTGTTATTTTTAAATGACGATCCTTCATCAGCTCCACAAAAAAAGAATAAGATAATTAAAACGTTTCAATAATATTTATTATTGCGCGCTTATAAAATTGGACGATACAAGATAATCCAATTTAATTCCAATTCCAATTGAAGTCTATTGCAAAACTATCAGAAATGAGACTGACGCCCGCCTTAGACAGCTGGCGGCCTGAAAGCACGCAAATTGATGATGCTGTAGATAGCTAGCCGCATTGAAGTCGAGCGGTCGCTTATTTATATTCAGGACCAAAGAATTTATAAAGTTTTTGTTATAATTATATGGTCAGTCAATTTAAGTTTTAAATCTAATAGGACACCCAGATCGTTAACCTGAGTTAATTGTTATAACGGCTGCCAAAAGAGAAAGTACGCATCCTGTTGAGGGCTAGATTGGTAAACTGACGTGAGTTTACATATCGATCTATTAAGCTTTAGGTTATTTCAAATAGACAAATTTAGACAAATTTTAAAATTTATCCAAATCGAATTGAAGTCAGGATTGGGCACGCTGCTTAATATCATCAGCAGACATAAGTTCAAGTGAATTTTACAAGTGCATAAGTGACAAGTTAATAAACAATGAAAACATTAAGGGTCCAAGATAGCTTCCTTTGAATTTCGCTTTATTGAAGTCAGTGTAAATGACGTCTGCTTGTAAGCCATTCCATGTCAAATATTAAATAAATATAGATTCCAATATAAGGTATATTATTCCTTTAACAGACAAATTTCTAAAATAATTGTTTGATAGATTTTTTATTTATAAAGAATACATTCATTCGTAACATTTTTGCAACTTTTTGGCAACAGTATTTTTACTCCTAGTTTTTAAAATGTTAACTTCGTTTATTAAAATTATTAAATTGCTTAATATTTTAAATTTAATATTTCAGTGTATTTGCATAATTCTCTATGTTTCACAAAAAATAATTACTCTGAAATTTTAATCATTTAATTTGTTGTTCTAGTTTTAATAATACATTGATCGCTGGTAAAAGAAATTGGAATTTTTTAAAATATAATTTAGTAATTGTGCATGATGTTTTTTTTAAATATTGAGCATTCTATGTAACAAATAAAGTAAATATAATATATTGTAAATATAGTAACCTTGATCCAAATCAGCCTCACTGACATTCAATCTTTCTAAACGTTTTTCTATCTGTATGAACTTCTTAGAGGATATACGTTCAAATATAGACAAAAAGTTTAACAGCTCTCTTAAGCAAATACCTAATATGCAGACTTAAAAATAAAAAAAAAATCACTACTGTAGAAATCAATAGTTTTTGCTTTAATTTTATTATATTTTTATAACTTTAAATAAAGAGGTTTTATTTTTATTTTTTTTTTTAAATTAAGACGTTTCCCATACATGTATTTTATTTTGTTCGCAACAATTTATTCTA
>JAJJHT010012836.1:437527-450007 GCA_021223865.1 Drosophila pandora
AATTTTTTTAGAATTTTAATGTAAATTGTTTTAAAATTTCATATATGTATACATTTTTTCCATATATTAATAATTAAATTATATTATATTTAAAAAATATCCTATGGAAGCCATAACACAAGCCATAAAGAAAACTTATGAATAAAGAAGAGGCCGTGCGGAAGAGTTTCGCCCTACGTAAGCCAAATTGACTATGTAGACTCGAGGCTGCGTTCAAACAAGCCAAAATTGTACTAAAAACAAATCCTTTTTTTGTTTTTCTGGTTTCAGGATGGCTGAAAATTGTTTAAAACCTTTTCTATGCGACACCATTGAAAAGTCGATGCTTCGAAATGAATGGGCGAGGTGGTTAAGAGAATTCACCATCTCATTGGAGGTCGAACAGATCGGCGCACCCAAGATGAAGAGAACTAAACTCCTTCATATGGGTGGTGTGCAACTGCAGACTATCGCGCTCTCGATACCAGGTGCACTGGTGGAGTATGCTTACTTATCGCCCAAAAAAAATTCAACTTTTGAAAGGCATATGTTTCGAAATTTAGCACCGCTTAAGAATGAGAATTTTTCGAAGTTTAATTAACGGTTGCGGCAGCAAATCTGTAAACGTTCGTTTGTCCAATCTAAGTTGGAAACCGGGGAGATTGGTCTAAAAGACAAAATAATAGATTCGGCACCGGTAGATTTGAAGAAGAGACTATTAAAGAGGGAGAATTCCTTGGACGAGGTCATAGAAGCTTACCAGGATGAGGAGCAAATAAATAAACAATCTGAAGCCATGCTGATAAAACCTACCAACACTAACACCGATTCCATCGGATTCCATCACACACGGCTTGGAAAGGCGGATGTTGAGTGTCCCAGATGTGGTCAAATGGGTCAAGAGAGTATCGATTTCTCCTGCCGGCGCGAGTTGCAAAATGTAACAGATGTTCCAAAATAGGTCATTAGGCACAGAAATGCAGAACAAAACTGTATTCTCAATCAAGAAACGGGAATCTCAAGAGGCAGCGGAATAATGTTCGATGCGTGGAAGAGCTCTGGGTTAAAACGGAAGAGAACGTGTGAGAATTTATTTAAGATATGCAGCGACGTGAAGAAGGACTTATGAGATTCCCCCTAATTATTGACTCGGGATCGAAATTTAAACTGATTAGCCAAATAGATTGGGTCAAGCTTAACCGCGGTAATACGACCCTTTTTAACGTTAGATCGCATTCACAGAAACAATTTCGTGGATACGCATCCGAACGATTACTTGAAGTAATTTGCGTTTTTGATGCACCAATATCAGATTTGCCAATTGCGGAGGTGATTGCTACATTTCATAAAAACACATTGTCAATAAAAATGGACGGCAGACATTATTAGGCCAAGAAACCGGCATTAAACTCAACGTTCTTCGTCTAGGTCAACACCCAGTCTGAAGGATTCCGGTAGCATTTGTAGAGAAAGTAGCTGCCAAGCTGGAAGAAGGAATCGAAGGAATCGAGAAATTATCGAATCGGTTACTGGTCCCAGCGCGTGGATCTCTCCCATTGTGCTGGAGTTCAAGGAAAAGGGTGGTGTTAGGTTGTGTGTTGATATGCGGGAAGCAAATAAGGCCATTCGTCGGGAAAATTACCCGTTACCGACAATTAAGTCTTTTATGACCAAATTAAAAGACGAACGCGGCTAAGAGTAGATGCTAGTCCAATAGCGCTTGGACCCTTTAATTATTTTATTCGCTAGCAGAGCTTTGTCAGATAGTGGGAAACCTTATTTGCATACAGAAAAGGAAAGTCTAGCTCTAGTTTGGTCAGTTGAAAGATTTTACTTTTACCTGACAGGACTTCACTTCGAACTTGTGACCTACCACAAGCCTTTGGAGGCCATTTTCAAACAGATATCCAGACCGCCAGCCCGTAAAGAGAGATGGTTACTACGGCTCCAATCCTACCAATTTAAAGTCATCTATAAGGCGGACATGGATTACAGCATACTACGGGTGATCGAAAACAGTATACCCCAATCGATGACCATTTTGGAAATTGCCAACCATTCGCCATTGCCAACCATATCGGAGATAATCGTTGCAATGTCCTGTTTGGAGAGCAACTCATGGAAAACTACATCCTTAAAACAACTTTACCCATTTCGTTATGAGCTTTCAGCTATAGGAGCCCTTCTTTTGCCGGGTAACCGCATCGTGATTCCGACATCGCTTCGAAGCCGAGTACTTGAGCTGGCTCACGAAGGGCATCTAGGAGAGTCTGCTAGGACGAGGATTTGTGTAGCTTTAGACTTATTGGGCCCCTTACCAAATAATGAACTCGTAGTAGTATTTATTGACTATTACTCCCGCTATCCCGGAGTACAAATTCTTACGCTCAGCCAGTCTAATTGAAGTAATGAAGGAGGTTCTGCACAAGGTTCTGCACAAGGAGATTGGGTATCCGAAAAATTTAAGAACTGACAATGGACGACAACAGATAAGTCAATAATTCGAAGAGTACTGCAAAACTTGCGGTTAAAAACAAGTCAAAACTCCACCCTATTGGTCCCAAGCTAATGGAGGGTGGATAAAATGAATAGATCTTTGGTTAAACGCTTAAAAATAGCACATTCAAATTAAAAAACTACAGGAAGGAAATCCCCAAATTTGTTCTCATGCCCAACATCACTCCACTCCACAGCCCCGACTTAACTTATGTTTAATAGGGTTATCCGCGACAAAGTTCCATGCATAGATGACATCCAAGAAAAGGGTATAAACTCTGCTTAAAGAGACAGGGATTGTATGTTTAAACAGAAGGGAAAGGAAGAAGCAGAAAAAAGAGGAGAGCAGGGGAAATGTAATTGACGTAGAGGATAAGGTGCTTTTAAAAAATGTAGTTTTTTCTCATTAGTTAACTCAAAATTTCCAGAAAACCGAATTTGAGGTTGTCGAGGCAGAACTCTGACAAGAAATGTATCTCACGTCAGAAAGATACCAATAAGCGCAATCGATTTAGAGGCTTCTTTAAACTCTTCTACCAGAAAGATACCAATAAGCGCAATCGATTTAGAGGCTTCTTTAAACTCTTCTTCAAACCAGGAGGGCCATGGAGACGATGGACGAAAAGCCAGCAGCGCAGACAGTCCACGGATAAACTGGATCCTTTGCCCACCAAGTCCTTGAAGCTAAAAATTGTAAACAAAGGAGGGATGTGGGAGCCGGCAAAGGGCGGTGTCGTCACAAACGAGGGCGGAGATGCTGCCAAAGAGAGTGTAGAGGGATCGACGGGGCAGTCGACAAATAGCAAGCGCACAGATCGGCTGTGTAAAGCATTAATTACAAGACTAATAAACAGTGTTAACCATATATCAAAAGTCCATCAATCTTGGGAAAATCTGCGGGTTAATACATAAGCTTTTTCTTAAATAAACATAAGTTGGAAGTGCATCTGAAACTCGCGTTCATGAAGTAGAACAAAAGAACCAACAAAAAAGGCCAGCTTCCAACAAGCACTGAACAGACACATATTAGCTGCCTGCACGCATTATGAAAAACCTGAAAGGAAAGCTAACTTCGGGCGGAGGCCAATGTAAATATAATTATTTATCAGCTAATATTATTATATATATAACGGATCGTATATAGTTGTCCGATCCATATGAGAATTTCTTCATTAAATTAATTTTCTAATAAAAATTTTGGAAACAGTCCCAAGAATCTTTAAAAATAGCAAGGTTGTGCAATTCCCGATCGTTCAGTTACCTGTCAGCTATAAGATATTGTCAAACGATCCTTATGAAAATTGGCAAATTTGGATTTGGTTGCCAAATAGAAAAATCGTTGAAAGTATCATCTATCTAGCGTTAAAAACAACAAAGTGATATCAATTCGTATCATTTAGTTATATGAAAGCTCTACAATATAGTCATCCGAACTCGTTCCGTACCGATTTATATACTGCCTGCAAATAAAACTGAGAGACTAGTTTGCGTAGAAACAAACGGACATAGAAACAGACGGCTTAGATCGACTCAGGAGGTAATCCTGATCAAGAATATATATAGTTTGTGGGGTCGGAGATGTCTCTTTCACTGCATTGCTCACTTTTGACCAAAATTAGAATACACTCTGCAAGTGTCTGGAAACGGCCCGAAAGAGGTTTATAAAAACTAAAAAGTGTCCAAGATTATACACTTTTAAAGCATTTTACTTTTTTAAAAATATATGAGCTCCGAATAACCTATTTAAACTTATATTTCGAAAGATTCGCCCACGGCATGTACAATAAATGAATAAAACATCAAAGGCCTCTCACCTAAATTTCGAAAGCTTTCTTAAAACTGTTTGCTGCAATACTCTTAGTCAAAACAATTTCTTAAAGTACTTAACCGAATTTGAGATACCAACTTATTCCTCGATCATATGTAAATAATAAGAATGATGAAGTAGGCAGCAGTGGCGCAAAACTAATAATACTATGGCACTTTCCATAACCGATTTAACCTTATCGGATATTATTCATAATTTGGCTTACATAAATTTACATAAGTGACAAGTTTACGCATAATAAGCACAATGATTTTATTTTTTGGATGATGCATTTTTGTGATCATTTGATTTATTGTTTCTGACGGCAGTTTCCGCTGATTAAAAATTCACACAATAAAGCCTACCTGATATCGTACAATTATAATTGGATATATAATTATTAGGATGTCCTAGATTGGAGTAAAAAAAAAGATTATTCAAATTATAACTTTGACGAAAAAAGGAAAAGGATTAAAAGCAAGTGAACTTGTGTTTATCAAATTACCAAGAGGTATTAGCGTCAAGGACCACTTATTCCCCGCAAGAAACTATATTCTTTACAAGTCCATATAAAAATCTTATAAATTATATACATACATAATTAAATAACCGTATGTTTCCTCATGGTCTTGTACTTAATAATTGCTCTAATTTTAGTTTGTTCTAATTTTATATAATTTATATTTAAAAAGATCTCATTTAAATAATAAAAAAATGTACAAATATACTTTTTGACTTTTCTTTTACATGAAAAAAAATGTTATTTATTGTTACCTATAAACAGTCACTATGTTTTTCCCAAAAACAGCAATAAAAGTAACATAAAAAAGCCGGAAAATAATGTCCAGCGTATGATTTTCTTTGAATTGCATTTACTTACTTCAACCTCATTATAAAACCAATTTCTTTTAATACAAATTTTATAAAAAGTCCAATCCTTCAATCTTAAAAATTGCCAAAGTTTCGTCATTTTCGATTAATCAGTTATAAGGCAGCTGTAGCATATAGTCGACCGATCCCTATGACGGATTTAATCCCTATAGTATTAAAATCCCTATAATGGATTTTATAATTTGCAGATGAAGCCCCTTGGCTAAAAGTAAAGTCCACATCCAGTGCCCACCTTCTAGCTTAAAAAACATCAACAGTAATGGCATTTCCGATCAGTTATATGCATATAGTCATCCTGTTCCCAATTGAAAAGCAAAGAAGGATGAATGCAAAGTGTAGAGGCGATAACTTCAAAACTGAGAAACTAGTTTGAATAGGAATAGACAAATGGATGAACATGTCTATATCGACTCAGGAGGTGATGCTGATCTTGATCAGAATAAATAGAATCAAGAATAAATATACTTTATAGCAGGGGTGTTCACGAAGAGGGCAAAACATAAGTGAGAGGGTATTAGAGAGCAAATTTAAGTGATGCACTAAGCGACTCGAAGAGTGCTCTGCGTATAAAATTATTTTGGTTATAAAAATAATTATTTAATACAGATTGGCTTATTTTTTTTTACAATATAACTAAAACTACAAAAAATAGCTAAATTCAATAGCTACCACATTACTGGAAAATTTCGCAAGTACATCTAAGTCTTTTTTATTGGGATGCCAATTATTGCTAAGATGTTTTACATTATAATGTCATAGCGTATGTCATTGCGTTTCTTGAAAAATATTTAATATATATTTGCTTGACAGAATGAGGCGCAAACCAGTTTCAAGGGGAATCAATGCACTTCACTCAGCGTTCTCTGAAATTTATTCAATAATTTAGTAAATATGGCATTATCGAAATAGCCATGTTCGTCTGTCTGTGTGTCAGTAAGAGCTCGTGGATCTCTAGAGAGATACTACGTATAATAGGGCGGTTCGATTTGTAGGGGGTCAAAAAAATCGCCTAGGCACATAAGATTTTCGGATTCTACGGATCAAAATAATAAACTTTGCTCAAGAGACCATACCTATAAAATGAATTCTGATGTCCCTTGTTTTAACGTGTAGGAAAAATTCTGTTTTGACCCATTTAGAGTGCCCCAATCGAGTCCAAATGTATGAACAACACCCACTAACTTTGGAGGGTCGACCCACCCATGCTAGTGGTACTCCCCTGGGACCCCCCTAGGGATTCTCCCTTACAAAAATATCACAAAATCACAGCACCTAAAAAGTATGCTATGAAAATGTAACTCAAACATGTAACCTGCAACCTGTTGCTCCGCCCACCGCCTCTCCTCCTTTTCGTCCCTTGGGAGCCACTTGTATGG
Organism: Drosophila pandora; assembly: GCA_021223865.1. Classification (NCBI taxonomy): domain Eukaryota; kingdom Metazoa; phylum Arthropoda; class Insecta; order Diptera; family Drosophilidae; genus Drosophila; species Drosophila pandora. The sequence goes on from JAJJHT010012836.1 coordinate 444,077, forward strand.
GTGGGTCGACTCTCCAAAGTTAGTGGGTCTTTCATACATTTGGACTCGATTGGGGCACTCTAAATGGGTCAAAACAGGATTTTTCCTAGACGTTAAATCAAGGGACATCAGAATTCATTTTAGAGGTATGGTCTCTTGAGCAAAGTTTCTTATTTTGATCCCTAGAATCGCTAACTATACTTAGTTAGAAGCACTAACCATACAACATATAGACTTCTCATTTAATACAACGAAAATGGACGCATAAATTTCTTGCGACAGCCCCATAGAGAATGTTACTCTCATTCTAACGCTCATTTTTACGCTCATAATCTCATTAAACTTTTTTGGTTGTTCAGTCGCAGAGAGGCGCAACATAAAGAAGGTTGCTCCGCGGTTAAACTGATTTTTATATGTATGCGAGCTTACATATTTACCTACAAGTTTTTATGTTTTTTTATGTTAAAGGGCCAAATTTGGCCAAAATATTTTATCTAAAAAATTTCATAAGGATCGGCCAACTATATTTTTTAGCTGTCATAGAACGATCGCATTTGACACAACTTTGGTGTTTTTTAAGTGAGAATGATAGGACTTTCTACGGCTTTCATTTGGGCAAAGAAATCCGTTTCCTATAGCTTCCATATAACTGAACGATCGGAAATGGCACAACGTTGCTATTTTTAAAGATGCTTGGAGCTGTTTTTAACATTTTAATTAGAAAATTGATTTGATGGTGAAATTCTCTTATGGACCGGCCAACTACAAATATATACGATCCAATATATATATCTCGGCGCACACTAAGGGTGTGTGGAAGTTGGTATGAGTGTATGGGTATGCTGTCGTAGGAATTTCACCAGATGATACGATTAATGAATTATTAAAATGTAAAATTATACAGCCAAGTTGCTCACCATATGCCAGTCCCATAATGTTGGTTAACAAAATAGAATAAATTCTAATACAGTTGCCGATAGATATCCCTTGCCTCTCATATCGGACCACATAGCCAGACTTTATGGAGCGAAATATTTTACATGTTTAGACATGGCAAGTGGGATTTACCAAATTCCCATGCACAAAGAATCGGTAGAGTGTACAGCATTTTTCACTCCAGACGGGCAATATGAATTTTTGTCAATGCCTTTTGGTCCAGAAACGCACCTTCAGTACAGTCAGGCAACGCACGTTTGTTGTCGTTTATATGGATGGCGTAATGGTGATTGCTGCAACAAAAAGTGAGGCTTTGGAAAGGTTGCAAATTACTCTTGACTGTCTCACGAACTCTGGATTTACATTCAATCCAGAGTTCTATAAAAAAATTTTCTTTCCTTAAGGGCTAATATAATAACGAAATTTGTAATAATAACACAGTGTTACAAAAAAAACAAAAGTTAATGAACTTTTGAAGTGACATTGTAGGAATTGTTTATTGAGTCGAGTATATCACAAAACCAAGTTTGAAATATTTGTAACACCCTCAAAATCTTGATTTATGGTTAAAAACCGTTTTTCGGGACTTTTTTGCCCTTAAAAATTCCTAAACGCGTTTTTTTCAACCGATTTCAAAATTTTCGGTGTTTTTCAATAGTTAAATGTTGTAGCTTTTGAAAAAAAATATATCTTCGATTTTGTTAAACAAAAAGGAAAACATTTTTACACCTGAAACTGAAGTTTTCGACTTTTACTCGTGTTTTTCGGATTTTGATGCCAGTTTTTCGGTACAACTTACAAAAATGCTGTCATTTTCGCCACATATCAATGTTGTTTCATTGATTCTGAATAAAACGAGACAAATTTCATAAAAAAAAGAAAGGAAAGCTAACTTCGGGCGGAGCCGAAGTTGATATACCCTTGCAGTTGAGTCGCAGTCCGCTAGGTGGCGCCACGCATCTTATATTATTAGATACATATATAGCAGATCGTATATAGTCGGCCGATCCTTATGAAATTTGGCAAATCAGATTATTTTGCCCAAAATAGAATCGAACTTTCTAACTTAAAAAACACCAAAGTTATGCCAATTCCGATCGTTCTATGACAGATACAGGATATAGTCGGCCGATCCGTATAAAAATTTACATAAGATATGTTGGTCAAATATAACATGTGTGGAAAGTCCGAACCATCTATCTTAAAAAACAACGAAGTTATGGCATTTCCGATCAATCAGTTATATGGCAGCTATAAGATATAGTCGACCGATCCCGGCCGTTCCGACTTATGTACTACCTGCAAGGAAAAGAAGGATGTGTGCAAAGTTTCAACTCGATAGCTCTAAAACTGAGAGACTAGTTTGCGTAAAAACCGACAGACAGACGGATAGACGGACATGCTTATATCGACTCAGGAGGTGATCCTATATATAGATCAATAATATATATACTTTAAAGGGTCGGAGATGTCTCCTTCACTGCGTTGCACACTTTTGACCAAAATTATAATACCCTCTGCAAGGGTATAATAATGCAAATTGGTGAAGTTATAACGCTGTGTGTGTATAAGAAAGGAAAATGCTCTTCTTCTTATAGTGCTCGCATGGTTTTATTGACTTTTTTTGGGAAAAGCGTTATAGCTTCAACAATTTTTATTATTTTTTAATGAAATTTGTCTCGTTTTATTCAGTATTAATGAGACAATATTAATATGTGGCATAAATGACAGAATTTTTGTCAGAAGAAAGCAATATACTTTTAGTCTTATACACATTGATACTCCGAAGTGCTGGCTAGGTTGAATTGACTTTTTTTGGGAAAGTTTCATTTGGGAAGTTTCATTAAGTATTAATGAGACAACATTTATATGTGGCATGAGTGACAGAATTTTTGTAAGTTGTACCGAGAAACTGGCGTCAAAATCCGAAAAACACGAATAAATGAAGAAAATGTGTCCGTTTTGTTTAAAAAATCGAAAATCTGTTTTTTTTTTCAAAAGCTCGGCAATTTTAAAATCGGTTTAAAAAACGCGTTCAGAAATTTTTTAGCGCAAAAAAGTCCCGAAAAACGGGTTTTTAACCATAAATCAAGATTATGAGGGTGTTACAAATATTTCAAACATGGTTTTGTGATATACTCGACCCAATAAACAATTCCTACTATGTCACTTCAAAAGTTCAGAATCACTGTTACACTGTGTAATGTAAGCACAAGTGCAAAACAATTGTTTTAGTCATGGCGTGTTGCGCATTAGATAATATAATGTAAAAACTGAATGGTTAAGGGTAATGTAAAAATGAGCGATGTCAAAGAAAGGAATTTGTATTAGTTCGAAAAAAAAACCAAAATTTGAAGATATAATTTGTAATGAAAATTATAACGTTAGATGAGAAATAAGAAGTTATATTTGAATAAACTGTTATAAGTTGATTGAATGGTAACAAAAAATTTTTGGAAAATTGCCCGAGGTCGTGTAATGGTCAGGATGGCTGTGTCGGCGCACACTAAGAGTGTGTGAAGTTGGTATGAGTGTATGGGTATGCTGTCGTGGGTATTTCACCAGATGCTTAATTTCATCATTGTAGGAAGATTGCATCAGTCACTACCCTGCAGTACCAGTGTTGAGGAGTTCCTTGTGGAACTCTCCATTACCTGCTCACCATTCATAAGGAATTCCCCAGTGCTGGTATATTAAATTCGTTAACCAATTTTTGTATGGGATCGGTGCACTTGGGGAATTTTCTCCCTATTCCTGCAAAGAAAACCTAGGGAAGGTGTTTGGTATTCTTTGCAAAGAACTCATCAAAGAACTCCTTGGTCATTTTTTGCAAAAAAATCCCTGGGAAGACATTTTGAAAAAAAATCATTGTCTATTTTTAGAAACCCTCCACACCAATGTTTATATGTATTAATTTGTTTTCGCAAATTGTAAACGAGTTTAAATGTTAAAAAACATTTTACAAATATCATAAACAAACTACATTGTACTTATTTTACTTACTTTCGCCTGGACTGGGATTCGAACCTCCGGGCTTTTGTTTAATAGACCAACATGCAAGCCTCTAAGCTATCAAGGAATCGCGCGTAGACTGCGACTGACAATAATATGAGTCTATAAAGGTGTATATATCAATCAATCTCAATTATTTTGTAAATCCCCATTTAAAAAAAAGAATAAATGTAAAATTTTATATTGAGGTTGCGATATTAAAAAAAAAATAAAAGTAAACATAAAGAAAACTCATCCGGTGGGAATCGAACCAACGATCTAAGATTAACAGGCAGACATCTTAACCATTCAACCATTGAGTTAAAGTTTCACGCGAAACACAAGAATATGTGATCATACTCTCCCTCTCCGCTTACTTACTTTGCTGAGAGAATTTTTTTTCTCTCATCGACTGTCTTTGCATTTTCTATTGCTTTAAAGACGTTGACTCTCACTCTTTTCTCAGTGTGTCCCTCTCTAACGCTGAGGAATATTTTCCTTAGTGATTTTTAGGTACTGCAGGGTAATTGTGCTGTGATTGGTTGTGTGTATGTGTCGTTTTAGCAGGCACTACGCTGTCGCCGAGTGTGGTTCGGTGATAAGCATAGAAAGAAGGAGGGACGACGCAGGCAGTTGCGTATAGATCGTCGTGGGTTCGAAAACGAAACTCGCTGTGCTATTATGTGGAAAAACAACGGTGCTGCAACATATATGTATATATGTATGTATAATATATTTTGCTACTTAACTACAAGGGTATATCAACTACGGCTCCGCTCGAAGTTAGCTTTCCTTTCTTGTTTTTGGCTTCAAAACTGGAAGTACTCTCTCAATAACTTCCCATTCCCCTAAAGATAATAACAAATGAATACTTAGAGGCGATAGCCTGGCCATAACTGCGTGGGTGGGAAATCGGCAAGCTGTTATATTCGAGCTAAGGCTTGTTGATATTTTGTCAAAGAAGTAAACAATAACTGTCGTTTTTTAATGGAGTCCATCCATCTTTGGTCAAGCAAACCTGGCGGGGCTTATCTATTATATATATCTTAACTTCATCGCGCAGTTTTTTTTAATTTTTCTCCTATTGGAAGGCTGTAACTAGGGTAGTAGACACATATAAAATTTATTTTGTAAAATCTGCGTGTTGGACTTTTGCAATCATGCGGACCACTTACTTGTTGAGACATTGCATTTTATTCTGCCGAACAGGCCTGTGTGCAAATGTGGTTATTTTTGGTTGCGCACAACGGGTTGTCGTACAACGGGATAGTTGCTGCTAGTTGCTTGCTCCTAAATTATCTGCAGAGATTTGCTGCTTAATGAGGTACAATATTTGCACTTAGCCTACTGATTTTCCAAATCCTCAAAATGTTTCCAAATTTCGCTGGTTTCAAATAGAGGATATCCTAATATATTTAAAAAAAAATTGTCGGCACTTATAATGTAAAATAATTAAAACTAAGCCGAATTTTAGCGCGCTTTGAGAGACCAGTGGACACAGACAGTAAGGCCGCATTAAATGAATGTCAAAATGCACAAAAAATTTTCTCTGAGCAAAACGAAGCAAAAAAATATAGCTAAATAGAGCTAATAAGAAAACCTGAGAAAGTGAACAAAAATGAGCACATGAACAATGAGCACATTTTTTTTTCGCTCAGATAATAATGATTATTGTTGATTTTTATTTTTTTGCTAGGAAATAATTTTGTGATTTTGAAAAACAGCGAAGTTATAGCGTTTCCGATCAATCAGTTATATGGCAGCTATAAGATATAGTCGACCGATCCCGGCCGATCCGACTTATATACCTGCAAGGAAAAGAAGGATGTGTGCAAAGTTTCAACTCGATAGCTTCAAAACTGAGAGACTAGTTTGCGTAGAAACCGACAGACAGACGGACAGACTGACATGCTTATATCGACTCAGGAGGTGATCCTGATCAAGAATATATATACTTTATAGGGTCGGAGATGTCTCCTTCACTGCGTTGCACACTTTTGACAAAAATTATAATACCCTCTGCAA
>JAJJHT010012836.1:450241-481270 GCA_021223865.1 Drosophila pandora
TCTAATATATATGTATATGTTATATTTATACCTTTTTAAATCTTGTAACAAATTGTATCTGATTGTTTACAAATATAATATATAGACATACACACGGAAATTCCGAAACAGTTTAGAAACAATCCCTCCACATCTGATAAAGATTATATATTCTTTATAGGATCAGAGATTATTGCTTCCATGCAGCTTCAATGCTTCAATGAACAGTGCATAGGTACAAAAAGAAGTTTTGGCGTAATAAATTAAACTAGGGATAGCGGATCAAATTAAAAAGTCGACAGCTAGTAAACTGACTAAGAAAAATTCTTAAACAAAAACAGGATGTCATGGTAGACAGATGGGTCACGGACTTTTGTGCAACGATATAGGGGTTGAACATACATACATAGGTAAAACTTGTGGATCAAAAGTATACATACGTATATGTACATATAAAAATACATATATTTTCACTTTTTATTTATTTTCCGATTTCTGCAAAAATTTAATATTCTGTTTCCCATTACGTACTCAAAAAGTAATGTTTATAAATAATCTATATAAAAAAGTATTTAACTATTAAACTGTATTTCCAGTTTTGCATGCATATGTATCTGGTATCATTGAATATATAAAATATAAAGTATTAATTTGCCAACTATTTAATAAGCTTAAAAATAAATAAAACTTATTACAATAAAAAATGTCGTTTCAGAATTCGGAAATAATCATGCTATTGTGGGGGCCTGCAGCGCCCAGCGGTCGTTCCTGAAAAATCCAACGCTTTCTGTTCAATTATTGGAATGCGGTCATCATACAATGTAGGCGCTTGCAAAATAATTCCTGCTGTTCCAGCGAGAACAGCCAATGTAAATATCCACAGAAAAAGTCTGTCCAAAACCATTGCCACGTACTTCCAATCCTCCTTAACCTTTAAAAAGAAGTAAACACAAAAGTATATTAATAAAATGGATCATCTTTCGCCCATCAGAAAAAAATAGCTTACAAATAAATTCAAATCTTCGACTCATCAAATAATTTTTTAATTTAGAGAATAATAGAAAACCGGTTTTTTTTATGTTATAGAGGGTTTACTGAGGCTTTTGTGGCTGAGTGGGTTTAAGCATTGCAATCTACGGATAATGTTAATTGTGTCGACGCATTTCCGCAAAGTTGCATTCATTTCTTTAACTGAAGTTGAGATTTCGATGCCAAATTGAAATAAAATATGTGTTGAGCTACCAGCGTTTTGATAGCGACCGAATTAATACACAATCCATAATTCGATTTCAATATTTTTATTGGGTCAATTTAACTGCAGCGGCCGATCCAAACAACGCCGAATATACAAGTGCATAAACCTAAGAGCTTGCGGAGAAGCTCCACCAAAGCTCCCAAAGTGCATGCGCTACAAAAGAACAACAAAGCGCATGCGAACCTGGGAGAAACAAAGAATATGGAACAGCTGATAACGGGCAATTAGTGGACCGCTGCGGCTAATTACACTGAGAGACTTAAATAGAAATAATTATGATATTTGATGCTGGCACAAGTCCCAACATCCTCCCCCCGTTGAATTCCATCTTTCAACAAAAAATCCTTAGGGGCATGGGACAGCTTCATCACATAATATTGCTGATGATCTCAAGATCCATAATTCTTAGTTGCAGGCTGCCGTGTCCATCCAGATCCAGAGAGCGCTCGAGCCAGGCGTCAATAGAGTGGCGAGAGTGGAAGGAAACTTCCTTCAGAAATTGCGCGTAGGCGCACCTTTCGATTGCAGGATCGGGAGCCTTCACGGCTGGGGCAGCAGCCACCTTGGCAGCTGCAGACGGCGGCAGCAGCGATGCGGGCGACCTCCCCCCAATGGAAGGGTACAAGCTAGAGCCCAGAATGGAGTCAGACCTGGGCGCTGACTTAATCGGCAACGGTGACAATAATCCAAATCCCGGGCCAGATGAGGGATTAAGTACAGCAGCTTCAGAAAATCCATCGCAGACAACTGTCAGATGCGACGTTGAAATAGCGACCACGGGGAAGCGGTGGATAGCAGGGCCACTAATAAGAACTTCCAGCATAATTCACTCCCAACTTCACTAGAGCTCAATCGCTCTAACTCATCCTGGAGTGTGGTGAATTTCTTGCGCAACGCAATTTCCAACGACTTCAGTACCATGATGGTCAAATCGTCCTTCTGCACTGCATGCTTGACCTTATTATGCAGGGCTTCCATCTCCTGGTTGGTCACGCAATAGCCTTTCCCTGCTTGCAGGAACCGAGGCACTCCATTGGAGGCGATGCAGGCGACCTCCCCCCAATGGAAGGGTACAAGCTAGAGCCCAGAATGGAGTCAGACCTGGGCGCTGTCTTAATCGGCAACAGTGACAATAATCCAAATCCCGGGCCAGATGAGGGATTAAGTACAGCAGCTTCAGAAAATCCATCGCAGACAACTGCCAGATGCGACGTTGAAATAGCGACCACGGGGGGAGCGGTTGATAGCAGTGGCACTGATAAGACGCAATTGGACACGTCCTGGCTATCGTGATCGTTGTTCAGGTTTCGCTCCAATTTAAAAACGTGAGAACCCGATTGGATGTCGCGGTCCAGCGGGTAATCCTGACTGCATAAGCGACGACTTTCCAACAGACCATCCTGTACCTTCACCACCGCTATGGTTGGTTCTGCCATTGACGAAGCAGTGGGACCATTGGTGCCGTCGAGACGAGTGGAGTGTGCAGGTACCCTCATGGAGTGCTTTGCCATTCCCACCTGAATGTCAAAGCGCACATCAGCGGCAAGCTGGGAGAACTTCCAGCATAATTCACTCCCAACTTCAACAGAGCTCAATCGCTTTAACTCATCCTGGAGTGTGGTAAATTTCTTGCGCAACAAAATTTCCAACGGCTCCAGTACCATGATGGTCAAATCTTCCTTCTGCACTGCAGCCTTGACCTTATTATGCAGGGCTTCCATCTCCTGGTAGGTCACCTCTGCTCTTCGCCGCAAAAGCCTTTCCCTGCTTGCAGGAACCGAGGCACTAGCTACGTCTCCAGACTCCATTATGCAATTTGTGTTTGTGCAAGGTGCAATGTAATGGAAACAATAGCAACAAGTTTTCCTTTACAAGGTTTCCTTTAAGCACTTTAATGATTACAAATCAATTAGAGCGCGATCACGTCGGGGTCACTAATGTTGAGCTATCAGAGTTTTAATAGCGACCGAAATAATAAAGACTCCACAATTCGATTTCAATATATTTATTGGGTCAATTTAACCCCAAAACAACGGCAGCGGCCGATCCCAACAAAACCAGAAGCAGAAGCTCCACCAAAGCTCCCAAAGTGCATGCGCTACAAAAGAACAACAAAGCGCATGCGAATCTGGGAGAAACAAAGAATATGGAACAGCTGATAACGGGCAATTAGTGGACCGCTGCGGCTAGTTACACTGAGAGACTTAAATAGAAATAATTATGATATTTGATGCTGGCACAAGTCCCAACAATATGTGTGGAGCAAACCAACCAAATATTGTCAGGGGTAACTGTATTGAATAAAGTTGAAGTTTTACCTCTTTTATTTTTAATTTAATTAGTTAAGTGTATTTTAATTATATTATTTACATTTATTTATTAGATATACCATATATCAGATCGGTTATAGTGAACTCATTCTTTTGAGAATTTCGCATTAAATCAATTAAAAAATTAAGAAATGTCCCAAACCTTTAAAAGCCTTCTGTCTTCAAAAATACCAAAGTTGTGCCAATTTCAATTGTTCAGTTAAATGACACGAATAGTCTACGAAATCTTATAAATTTTGGTAAATCTGAATCTGTTTGCTGTAGCGGTGGTCTGAGGGGACTTTGAAAGAAACCAATAATTTAAACGAGATATGTAAAAGATGACTTCAATATTTGAATGGAGTGCCGTTAAATAAAATTCATTGCAGCGTTTAAAGTGGACAGATTACGTTCTGTTATTTTGGGACGCTTAGATTTTAACAATAGGTGGCGCTAGAAAATTATTATTTAGTACCGGTTAAGCTCAGCGGGAGATTAGTCTACCCTGGTGGGGTATTGATCAGGGAAGATTAGCGGGTTGATCTAAAATATGGAGGATGATTTAGATCGGGGACATTTCCGCTGCAGCTGGCTTTAAAAGCTCGTAGGCGTGCAGTTTCGCTCTCTTTTCTTGTGTGCGCAGTCGTAATTGACAGTCGAGTCTACGCTTATTTAAAATCGGGTGCTAACCTCGTGGGAAAAAAAAACAAAGTGCTAAAAAGTGGAAAAATAGTGAACAAGAGCCAGGAGCATTTACTGCGAGCAACCCGGACTGTTGCATTTAGCAGGAGCTACCTGCGTTTGGCAAGCCGCCAAATTCAACATATTTTAAAGGGGCCGGATCTGCGGGTATGTAACCATAGTCGGATCGGTGCTCCTAACACAGGGGTAATAATTTTTTTTTAGTTCGGCCCTCTTAATCCTAAATTAAAAAATCAAAAAATCCGTTGAGGGACTAACAAAATTTGCCGGATGAGATGAGTTGACGTCGCACCCGAAACCCTTGTATATCTTCCCGAGCTTCGGCTCTGTCGCGGCAACGAAATATATGTTAATTTTAGAGGGACGGTCATAAGCCCTGGATGAACACCATGCCGCCACAATCGCGCCGCAACACCCTGGCCCATTAATAGCTCGGATCCTGTTATTCTTGGCACACATAAATATAATTTTTTTGCCAGTTCAAGAATTGGCATGCGAATCACGTGTCCCTAACCTAATTTGATATTTTCTTAAGCATAGAACTGAATTTTTATAAATATTTCTTAAATATAAATATAAATATATAAAATATATTATATATAAATATAAATATTTCTCGGAAGATCGATCTTTCTACTCTGGATCAGGAGTGAATACTGTGAGTCATTTTGTGCATGGTTTTTTTATCCTAAATTCTCCCCTGATTGAAAAAATTGTCTATTGATAAATTTTATAAGAATCTGCCTAATAATATAGTATACCTGGTCGTCAATGAATTAAAAAAAATAAATAACGTAAATTTGTTACAAAGCTTTAAACTTGAACTAAAAGTACATCATTTATCATTTAAATTGCGTTTAATAAAATATCTCAGCCTCTTCAAGGTGTATCTTTCCAATATCGAAGCAATAATTGTGAACTTTAGGAAAACTTTTAAAAATCTTTTCGAATCTTATACTCATTAGCAAGACAGAAGAAAACTGAATCGAAGACAGTTATGAAAAATGTTTTTACTTTTTATATAAAAGTTGTTTTATTGAATTTATCGAAGTATTTTAGAACATTTATCATTATATTAGCATGTAAGTTTATCTGAAAAATTAAACCCTGTTAATATTGAATCATGAAAATTAACTAAACCTTATTCATCTGAACACAGCTAATGACCTAGCGGTCGCAGGATAAAGGGGTCATCAGAGCCAGCCTCAAGGATGATGATCATAGGTTGGGAGGGAAAATTGGAGGCCACATCTACACCAGTGGTTCCGCCTAGTTTACATCTTCGCGCTCTCGTCCTTCTCTATCCATCTCTATAAAATTTGATCTTCTATATACTTTACCGGTTCTATCTTGCAATTCTTATGTCGCTAGCACGCTCAATTCTTGACTTTGGATTATTAATATGTAACCTGTGCGATCCGTCCGAAACAAGACCTCCACCCCCCAAGCCGACGAGCGAGAGCCGGACTCTATAGCGTGCTCCTGTGAAGACGGGTCCCTTTCATTACCCACACCGTTACACGTTACAGTTCTTATTATTAATAATCCTAAAGAAAAGTGGCGCTCAACGTGAAGGGCCTCTGTGAGTAAAGTAAAAACTCATAGGGACTTACGAATAGAACTTCAAATTTTATTATTCTTATCCTTTTTATCCAAAGGTCTGGCTAAAAGCAGAACATAGTGAGGATAACAGTTAAAAGAACATTAGTGTCTTTTCTGTACAAAACTAAATTCTGGAATTATCCACACCATTTCCTACGAAACCATCGGAGTTAAGGCTAGTTAGTGCGGGAACACAGATCAAATACAACTGCGGTTAGTTGTCTGTCCTGCTGAAATTAACACCCATGGAAATCATTTCTATTCCTCTCGTAATAAGGGTATCACTAGTGTAAATTTAATGGGAGTTTAATGCACAAGCTTGCGAGCAGTGTATTAACCTTAAATTTAAAAGCGAAAACCCGAACTTTTAGCTCTATTTATTTTCCGAGATAAATAAAACATTCCGTAGATTCAGATCTGAAAAAAAAATGCTACATTTTTGTAGAAAGGCCATTGACCAGGGTCAGTTTAAGGTGTTATCATCTCCCTCTAGGAATTTCGAGAAGAGTAGAGGTTAGTCCTCTAAATGAAATTCGATCCTCTTGTAACTTTTGCGAAGAAAATTAGTAAACTAAAATAAATCCTGCGACAGGCTTGAGTTCAGTTTAGATATCTTTTATATTTTCGGAGAATTTGTTTAGTTGTTGGCATGTTGGTTTTGTAAGTAGAAATAGGCGTTAGTAAAATATCTAGGAGAAAAATTTAAAATGGGTTTGGACCGATCCCCTGAAAAAATAGCTTCGGGAGAAAGCTCAAAGCCTGTGTGTTCCATTTGCAAGGCTGAGATCGAAACGGCAGCCGAGTCCTCAAGAACAACTTGTAATCACGAGTTCCACAGGCGGTGTATAGAATCCCATTTTTAAAAAAGCAGACTCTGTCCAGTTTGCAAATACCAATGTGGGCCATCTGGGAGTAAGGCGCCGGACGCACGCGAAACCCGGTCAAGATTTCGTATGCAACAATCGGATCTACTAAGAGTTTTGCCGCTAGCGATCCGTATATCAGCGCTAATGCTGAGGAAAATGTACACGAAAGGGGTCGCAATTCCAGCACTTTGCTGGGTACCAGCTCCTTAAGACCTGTAGAAGCTGATATGATCGTAAACGATCTGACGTTATTAGAAGTGGAGAGACGACTCTCAGTTATGTTGTCCGAAAGGCTAGAAGACTGCGTAGGAGCCTGTCTACAAAAACTATTGGGAACGCCGAATGGTTCCTCGTCCAATGATGCAGGTCCTGCTCAGGCGAACGATAGCGAAAGACCAAGGAGAAATAGTGAAATAGCTACCGATAATAGAGATTTACTCACTCTAGAAAATACTTCCTTCAACCGGAATAGGACAGGACCGACGGTAGCATCACCAAAGTCACAACATAGTAGAGTTAGCGAGTTGGAGCAAAGACCCGATAAAGTAGCTCAAATCCTAAACAGTTGGAGAATAAAATATTCAGGAACCGGTCCCTTACGCATCAAACTTTGGAAGGGAATTTCGGGATACTATGCCGGTATGCAAATGTCTTGTTTGAAGGCAAAGCTAATGAATTTTATTGGAGGTTCCACAAGTCTGTTGGTGTAGTTCGTTGGGACAGATTATGCGAGGCTCTGCGAATGCAATTTAGGCAAGGAAGAGATGACGTCGGGAATCCTTTCTTGAAGACGTGAGGCGTACTCATGGTTACGGCAAAAGTAATCCTTTTAAAAGAGACGTTTCGGAGATAGCACCTGGTGATGAGGGAAAGCCTACTGAGTCCGATGAGGAAGAGGCAGTAGAAGCTTATACACTTGTATGTTGGAACTGCCAAGAAGAGGGGCACCGCTACCAAGAATGTGTATCGGAACGACGGATTTTTTGTTATGGTTGCGGGGCGGCCGACACTTATAAACCAAGCTGTCTAAAGTGTTCAAAAAACTTCAAAGGCAGCACTGCGACGCCGAAGTACAGACCGAAGACTTCCAGTGCTCGACCCAAACAATCAACGATGACCGAATAGGAAATGAGGCATCCATAAATGCTTCAAGAAATAGACCGGACGTACGAATAAACCCGGATTTGGCTTTGTTACATAGGAAGATAGTTGAAATTTCGGAAATTAAAATTTCGACAAGTAACAGTAGCAAACCTTTACAACCCCCGAAAACTCGTAGCGCTGCTAGAATGAAATCATTTTGGCACAATATTCGAAAAATTCGTCAAGGCATTAAGTATGTCTGTGAACTCCAGATGACTTCTCGAGATCCTCGATGGTTTCTGCCAGTAAAATTTCTAAATCGCACCGTCTGCTGGATTCCGGAGCATCTATATCCTGTGTAGGAGGGAGTTTAGCCAAAGAAATAGTTGCCAGTCAAATGGTTTACAAGCCCCTTAAGTAAAAGGCGAGCACGGCTGATTGAACTGTTCAACGGGTATTAGGGTTAATGAAGGTTGAGTTAGAATTTGAAAACGTAGTGAAGTCCTTTACGATTTATATTGTACTATCTTTAAAACAAGATTTGTATTTAGGGGTGGACTTTTGGAAAACTTACAATCTATTTCCACAACACTTAAACATAGCGGAAGTAAAGAAAGTCCCGATTGGTCACGACAAGGGTAATGAACACGATTTAACAGACTCTCAAAGAGCCAGATTGGATATTGTCGTAAATTGTTTTCCATCATTTGCTCGGGAGGGCTTGGGGAGAACCAATTTAATACACCATAAAATTGACGTAGGTGACACCAAACCGGTCAAGCAGCGACACTTTCCGGTCTCACCCGCGGTGTTTGGATTGTCGGAAGGTGAAGTTTCACCAGCAAAGATGCATAACCACTGCCGCAGATCAGTGGGATACTTAGTCGCTTACCAAAAGCTAAATAAATAACAAGTCTAGATCTAAAAGACGCGTACTGGCAAGTGCCCTTACATCCTGCGTCTCGAGATAAAACGGCTTTCACAGTTCCTGGCAGACCGCTTTATCAATTCAAGGTAATGCCGTTCGGACTGTGTAACGCTACCAGTACTATGTCAAGGCCATAACTGTTAACCGTTTTTTTGCTTACGCTCTGTTTGCGAGAGCAACCGAAACAAAGCATGCCGTTTCGGTTCCTCTCTGAGCAGCAGGCTTTGTTTTGTTTTGTTTCGGTTTTCTGTTGAACGAATTACGATGAGCAAATCATGAAACTCTCATCTACCGAACATCGCTCAATGAGAGATTTGAGTTTAACTCGCACTGAGAGACTCAGTAAAAGACCGATTGACTGAAAAAGTCAGCGCAAAAAGTCTTTTCAATAATTTTTTTTCGTTTCGCTGCACGGTGGTACATGGTACATAAAATTTGACGAAAAAACTTATTAAAATTTTAAACGTGAATTTTCCAAATTCAAACTAATATATTGATTATTTTAATTAAAAAATGAATAGTTTCCTTTTAAATTCATTTATTTTGAGTTAAGCTTAAAAACTAAACTTTGGACAACTTTGTTGTCCATTTTGTAAAATATAAAAAATTGATGCACTTTTTTATTAAGTTCTCGTCCCATTTTCAATAAATTTGATGAATCACTGTTTACACGAGAGATTTACAAAGCAAATTGACAAGTTGAGCCCACTAAACTTCACATACACACATACATGCACAAAAGACTTTTTGGATCGTCAAACGCAAGCAAACGGTCCTAGAATGAGCAGACCAAACGAAAACAGAAAAAAGTGCGCTTTGACTGAGCGCGAGCAAAATTTGTTTACGAGCAACTCAATCGGTTGCTCTCAGACTTTATTTGCAAGCTATGGTCAAGGCTAATGGACAAGGTCATTCCTGCAAATCTTCGAAATGAGGTTTTCATCTGCTTAGATGATCTCTTAGTGGTTTCATCCAGTTTCTAGAAACATTTGGACGTATTAAGTGAAATTTCGCTGCACCTAAAGCGTGCGGGTCTAACAATTAATGTGGGGAAGAGCCATTTTTACATGAAGAGTGTTCGATATTTAGGTCATATTATTGGAGAGGGAGGTATTAGGACGGATCCCGAGAAAATATCAGCTATCACCCGCTGTGATGCCAGTAAAACTGGAGTAGGCGCGGTGCTTGTACAAAATTCGGAGGAGGGGAACGAACTACCGATCGCATTCATATCAAAGAAGTTAAATAAGGCGTAGCTTAATTACACGGTGACGGAACAAGAATGTCTGGCTGTAGTAGTGGCGCTTAGAAATTTTAGAGCGTACGTGGAACGGCATGAATTTTGGATCATAACGGATTATGCATCCTTAAAGTGGCTCATGTCTAACACGGACCTTAGTACTCGTTTAGCTCGGTGAGAATTATCTCTACAAAGATATCGGTTCACCATAGAGCACCGAAAGGGTTCGCAGAACGTGGTACCTGACGTTTTGTCCCGTTTAAACGAGAATGAAATAGCTGCAATCGATTTGCGGGAGGGATTATTGGTTGACATGAAATCGGACTGTTTCCAATCCCAGGAGTATGTGGATTTACTAAAGCTTGTGAAGGAAAACGGAAATAATTTTCCTGATCTAAAGGTGGAAGTTGGGTATCTCTACCGTAAAGCAGAACATCTCACGGGTGTTCAGGTCCACGACGAGTATGCCTGGAAATTATGGGTTTCGAAGACCTTAGTTCCCGAAGTTCTTAGGAAAGCACACGGCAACCCCCTTGCTTCTCATGGAGGCATTCATAAAACGATTGAAAGAATCCGAAGGTATTATTTCTGGCCTGGTTTAGTAACTGACGTCAAAGCCTACATTAATTCCTGTGATGTTGGGATTTTTATCGTCCTTGATCATTTTTCTAAATACGTGTTTTTGAGACCAGTGCGAAAGATCAACGCAGAAGTGGTGATTAAATATCTCGAAGGCGATTTATTCATGTCGTTTGGGGTACCTGAGACGATTGTGTCCGACAATCTCAGAGGCATTTCGTAGGTTGACCAAGATCAGTCACTTCTTTACGGCAGTTCATTCGCCTCAGGCCAACGCTTCCGAAAGGGTTATTCGTTCTGTCATTTCCGGAATCCGATCCTAGAAACCAATAATTTAAACAAGATAGGTAAAAGATGACTTCAATATTTGAATGGAGTGCCGTTAAATAAAATTCATTGCAGCGTTTAAAGTGGACAGATTACGTTCTGTTATTTTGGGACGCTTAGATTTTAACAATAGGTGGCGCTAGAAAACTCATTTAGTACCGGCTTAGCTCAGCGGGAGATTAGTCTACCCTGGTGGGGTATTGATCAGGGAAGATTAGCGGGTTGATCTAAAATATGGAGCATGATTTAGATCGGGGACATTTCCGCTGCAGCTGGCTTTAAAAGCTCGTAGGCGTGCAGTTTCGCTCTCTTTTCTTGTGTGCGCAGTCGTAAGTGACAGTCGAATCTACGCTTATTTAAAATCGGGTGCTAACCTCGTGGGGAAAAAAAAACAAAGTGCTGAAAAGTGGAAAAATAGTGAACAAGAGCCAGGAGCATTTTCTGCGAGCAACCCGGACTGTTGCATTTTGCAGGAGCTACCTGCGTTTGGCCAGCCGCCAAATTCAACATATTTTAAAGGGGCCGGATCTGCGGGTATGTAACCATAGTCGGATCGGTGCTCCTAACCCAGGGGTAATAATTTTTTTTAGTTCGGCCCTCTTAATCCTAAATTAAAAAATCAAAAAATCCGTTGAGGGACTAACAAAATTTGCCGGATGAGATGAGTTGACGTCGCCCTTGTATAACTTCCCGAGCTTCGGCCCTGTCGCGGCAACGAAATATATGTTTAATTTAGAGGGTCGGTCATAAGCCCTGGATGAACACTATGCCGCCACAATCGCGCCGCAACACCCTGGCCCATTAATAGCTCGGATCCTGTTATTCTTGGCACACATAAATATAATTTTTTTGCCAGTTCAAGAATTGGCATGAGAATCACGTGTCCCTAACCTAATTTGATATTTTCTTAAGCATAGAACTGAATTTTTATAAATATTTCTTTGGCCATTTAAGTCCAAATCAGTTTCGTTTCAAAACCACAAGCATCATGTTTTCAAATTTTTTTATTTTTTAGTTATAAGTTTATCTAACCTAAATTTCTCTCAGTGTATACAAACGCTCGTATGCAAGCTTAAAGCTTTTATATGCAAGAACCAGTCTCCAGAATCATCTAACGATAAGGAATCTCTACACTTTTGAGCAGACAACACAAAATTAATTTCCATTATACCAAAAATTCTGTAGAAATTGATTAGTTCCCGACTTTTACATTTAAGCAAATGTGTTATATCGACCTTTTAACATAGCTTTATTAAACATCGTTCCAAACCCATCGTTGAAATTTTCCTCATCTGCCCACCGTAGATTTCTGAACCTTCTGCTAATTCATGTAATTTACACAGATTTCAGCAAAGCTTTTGACTCCGAGATTTTGAATCATACCCTTTTCCTATAATAACTGTCATTGTAGGGTTTTTCGCCCAACATTCTAAAGTGGATTGGCTCCTATGTAGCACACTGGACGCAGAATGTGTTATTTAAACAAAATCTAAGATGATTCATGTTTCATCAGGTGGCAGTTACCTGGGACCGTTTCTTTTTGTAAGAAGATAATTTAAAAAATATTGATCACAGGTCAGATTTAGATCCCCGAACGTCATAAATCATATTTCTCCATATGTTGGTACATGTTTGGTTTGACGTAAAATTCCATTTGTATCAATTTCACTTTACGGTACTAAGCAGAATAACCAGGTCCTTTCGACCCCTGCGGAATCCAATTCGTCAAAAAAGGACGGTGTTAAGTGAACGATCGTTTTCGGGAAGCTGCAATTAATGTTCAGAAAAATACGTTCAGGAAAATACAAAATCTGTTCGACTAAAATATAGGCGTCATTTATTTAATCAGCTTTTGATACAATAATTAACAACAATAATTAGAACAAGTAAGAAACTGGCGGCGCGGCTCAACGCTTGAAGCTGCGAGCGAGCGAGAGATACCGCGAGAGAACGAGTTAACGATAGCGCATGACAGCAGATGCAAGTGGCCGATCGAATGCACGGGAGCAAGCGACACGAAAAGAACCATAAAGAGCGAGCACGAGTGGACGGAGAGGCATAACAACAGTGCCCAACAGGCGGTAGGACTGAGTGCCGTCACGGGTGTTTTTTTTCAATAAATTATTGCCGGCCAGATTTTCCGGCGGCTGCTTGACCCGACAGATGACTGCACTTGAGTTTCCCGATTGTATATCCTGGTACCCGAAGCTCATCTTTTCCACCCATAAAAAAAAAATGTTTAAATAAATATAAGAATAAATACATAACTCAAAAGCAAAATTAAATCGTGGAAGGGATTCAGAATAAAAACTCGTTTAAGGGGGATGGTTCTTCAGGATGGAAGGATGGTTCTTCAGACTTCAAAAAAATTTTTTTTTCACAAATTTTTTATATAATAGAACCTTATTTCAGGAATATCCTGAACCGATTTTCTAGTTATTTTCTCTAGTTATTTATATACTTTTAATTGCTTTTAAAACTTTAGACGCGATTTTCTCAAAAGAATTTTTTCAAGTCGGTGCGTAACGTAACTCAAAAAGTAATGCTCAGATCTAAATAAAATTTTTTACACATCTTTAGAACAATAAATACTTTCGGATCTCCGACCCTATAAAGTATATATATTCTTGATCAGGATCATCTCCTGAGTCGATATAAGCATGTCCGTCTGTCCGTGTGCCCGTCCGTCTGTCTATCCGTCTGTCTGTCGGTTTCTCTCAGTTTCTAGTCTCTCAGTTTTAAAGCTATCGAGTTGAAACTTTGCGCACATCCTTCTTTTTCTTGCAGGTAGCATATCGGAATGATCGGGATCGGTTGACTATATCCTATAGCTGCCATATAACTGATTGATCGGAAATGCCATAACTTTGGTGTTTTTTAAGTTAGAGAGTTGGGACTTTCCACACGGCCGACTTTTATATTTGGCCAAAATATCTTATGTACAAAATAGGGATCGGCCGACTATAACCTATAGCTTTCATAGAACGATCGGAATTGGCATAACTTTGGTGTCTTTTAAGCTAGAATGATGGAACTTTTTACGGATCCCATTTTGGGATCCGTACGGATCCCATCTTATTTGTTCTGCCAAATTTCATCAGGATCGGCCGACTATATCCTATAAGCGATATATGACTGAACGATCGGAAATGTCACAACCTTAACTGCAAGGGTTGATATACCCGGCTGATATATACTTCGGCTCCTCCCGAAGTTAGCTTTCCTTTCTTGTTTTATACTAAAATCATCTTTGTTGGCAGGGCAGTTATCGGTGTTGTGCTAATATCCAAAAGCTACGCAAACTAAGCGAAGTGTGCAGGACACACCCTCTGGTGTGTCCTTGTTTAATTAATCTTAATATATTTTTTGTAAGTAGAGCCTACGTCGCCAATCGGAACCACAGGCTTAAAACCTTTTTTATACCACTTAAAAGTCTTTGCTGCTGTTCTACTGGTATGTGTAATAGTTTTTGTTCAGTCCATTTCGGTATTTCGAAGCAGCTCCAACAGCAGATATGTTCCCTTTGTAAGCGGAATTTGCCATTTCCAAAAAACTCTGCAATTTCGATGACATGTGCATTAAATACATTTTTTCATATAAATTTGTGTGGGCTTTGAGCTTCTTGCCCGGCTTTGGCTGCAGTGTCATCATGTAGACATATTTTAGACATTTTGCTGAGGGCTTGGGCTGGAGAGCGGCATAGGGCTGCTTGCTCAAGATCAGCAGTTTGTTGGGTGTGCGGATAGTTCCGGATCCTTTTGCTTTTACTTGGATTACTTGCTTGCAAAAGTACGGAGGATCCAAAACGCGATCGAGTGTTCGTGTCAACAATTGATTTTATTGTTAAATACGCATTATTTATGATACATCGGGGCCGAAAACTCTGAGACTAACACTAACTCTCAGACTCACTTAGTCTCAGTCTCTCACTCATTTTGCATTCTATTGTTTCTACAATATTTGTTTGGCTAATATTTAGGATTTGAACATGTATTATGAATTTTAAAGTTAGCGTATTTTCGCTGGATGAGGCTTAGATTAATTAAAAAGTTAATTTTCACACATAATCAGTAATAATTTTAAAATACACAGAGCAATTAAACTAAGCCCATACGGAGCGGAATTGTTTCCTGTTAATTTTAAATAATATGTGCTTACACTTTTGCTCTCCAGATTTTAGTGTGCCAGTCTTTGTCTGCAGTTCTGCTTCTTTTAGATGCGCTGTTACTGATGTTCAACATTTTGAGCGGCTAAAAAAAGCAGTGTCATCAGTGAAGGTTTAAAAGGGTCTCTGGCGCCTTGTCGGGATGTCAGCTATGTAGATGAATGTAGATCGTGTGAGCTTTTCCGTTCTACCAAAGCTCCCAAAAGCGCATGCGCTACAAATAACCACAAAGCGCATGCGAAACTGGAGGTAGACAGACAAGAATAAATACCGATAACAAGCCGCTGCAGCTAAACATATTATGTTTATTTTGAAAGGCATTCTTGGTGGCTGCTCAGCACAACAAGGATTTTGGAAACTGCCGGAAGAAAGCAAGGCAGGATGCCTTCCCAACTTCATTGATACCAGTCCAAACACTCTATATTCTATTCCCGTATTCCGTTTACATAACGACAGTTTCGTTATCTCAAATCCCAGACAGTCGGCTCCACCCGCTTGAACGAAACTGAATCGCCATCCGAATTTTATTACCTAATCCTGGAATACTTGGACCTGGGTCATATGGTACCGCAGGAAATACTAGATAAGTGACTGTATTTTCTTTTCTTACACTGCGTCTTGAAGAGTGACACCCTCACCACTACGGCTATGTCGCGCGTCCTCTGTATATTACCTCAAAGATGTCCTGTACAGCTTATAAGATTCGTATAAAATATTATTAAAACTTATCAAAAAACAGTAATAAGTCGCGAGAGAGAGTGGACGTGTTTCTGTGCTGCTCCGCCAGCAGCTATGCAAATACAAGAAAACTCAGTGAAAAAGCAAAAGAAGTGGTGTGCTATAAGTGTCGAACTTATAGTGTCCAATAACTAACACAAAATCAAAATTTATTAAATTCAAAAATTAAAATTGAAATGCCATCACGACAAACTAAACCAACAGCTTGTGCACATTCATTTAAAGAAATAAGAGCGGCCCCTGCCTGCAGTACCTAACATAAGCAACAACAACATGAACGAAAGTAAGCTCTCTGTCCCAGAAACAGATCGTAGACGATCTTCCAATGCCTACTTCTCATTCGTCGCAAACGAAGAGCGTGCAAGATCATGCTCTCCCGCTCTCCCAGGCACAAGCAGTGCAGTAACCTGGAGTGCGCAGTGCACCTCCCCAGCACTATCACCCTCTGGTCTATCAACTCCGTTAAATTTGCCTACAACGAGCACTACTACATCCATTACCACATCGTGTACATCAACCACAACAGCAACATCGGTAGCTGTCTCACAGCCCCCCGAGCAACAATCCAAACGGGCATTGACCGATATATCCAAGTAAAACGAAAGCTCAGTCCTCAGCCGAAAAAAAATGCTATCGCTGCAAAAGCAATGACAGTCAACAATCAAGACGAACCGATTAATTCTCTGTCTGAAAACAGATTTTCTATTTTAAGCGAAGACAGCAATAATGAAGAGAATACGGAAGTTCCCAAAGCCAAGCAAAAGCCCCCACCCATTTACATGATCAAAACTGCAGCGATATGGTAAAATGTGGCAACTGCGGTGGAAATCATACTGCCAATTACAGGGGATGTCCAGTTTATAAAGAGCTGAAAAATCGTATGAATACAAAAAAAACCTTACAACAACGCCCGTTTGCCACTCACACTAACCACCAAACCACCACGGCGTCTTTGACTACACCTGGAGTTTCTTTCTCCAGCGCTCTACGATGGCCAGGACTATTAAATAGTGTAGGTTCACCACCACTGGAAACTGAAACTGTAGGATATCCACCTCCACCTACGGGTACTACGAGGGAAAAAGTAGGCCAAGAATCTGCAACCCCCGAAATAAAGGGTATCGAAGGAATGTTGCCCACACTTATAAGTCTAATGCTCACAATGCAAAATAATATGCAGGAGCTCATGCGAAACCAAAATCGACTAATGGAGCTTTTAGTCAAACAAAAATCCAATTAGATGGCTTATTTGAGAATCTGTCTATGGAATGCTAACGGCATTTCACAGCGCAAAAATGAACTTAAGACATTTCTTGATGATAATAATATCGATATTATGCTCCTCTCCGAAACCCACCTAACGAACAAAAACAACTTCTATCTTACGGAATATATATTTCATGGAACACATCATCCAGATGGGAAGGCTCATGGAGGAACTGGGATCCTCATAAAGCAGCGCATAAAACACCATTCCCTCCAACGGGTTGCTACAAATTCCTTGCAGTCAACTTCAATACGAATTCAGACCGTGGGAGGTCATCTAAACCTAGCTGCAATATACTGCCCACCACGTTTCTGCATATCTGATATGGAGTTTGTGCAATTCTTTGATACACTAGGCGATTGCTTTATAGCAGGCGGCGACTACAATGCCAAGCACCCACACTGGGGTTCTCGCCTAACCAACCCAAAGGGTAGACAACTATACAACGCTTTGATACAGCCAGGAAATAAACTAGACTTTCTATCACCGGGAAAGCCTACATTCTGGCCAGCGGACCCACGGAAGAAGCCAGACCTAATTGACTTTGCGATCACTAGAAAAATTCCACGAAGCATTATTCGAGCCGAACCCTTGGATGACCTATCGTCTGACCATTCAGTTGTCCTTCTTCACCTATTTCAACATGCCGAATTACAAAATAATCAATTTATCTCACATCAAAAAGGACAAACTGGCTTAGGTACAAAAAGTACATAAGCTCTCACATAAACATAAGACCGTCAATTAACTGTAGCAAGGACATTCAAGATGCAGTCAACCACCTGGAAGATATGATGACCTCAGCCGCAAAGCTCTCGACTCCTGCGACCACAGAAAAACCTCCATACTCCGCCACAAATTCCTTTATAGAAAATCTAGTCCGGGAAAAACGGCATCTCCGCCGTGAATGGCAGGCACACAGATCCCCTTCTTCAAAGGATAGACAGCGACACGAAGGCTCACAAAGGTCCTACGGAGCAGAGAAGAACTTGCTCAAAAATCATACATAGAACAGCTTTCCCCAAAAAGTACCAGGTGTCGTCTATGGAAAGCCCATCCTAACTTAAAGCCGCCCATAGAAGCAGATATGCCCCTTCGAAAACCAGATGGATCTTGGGCGCGCAGCGATGAAGAAAAAGCAAGCGTCTTCGCTAGTCACCTTTGTAAAGTTTTTACTCTAAATCAAGCAGCGTCTCCTATCATTCTTCCAGAGCTACCAATTCCAGATCCAATTCCAGCTATAGAATTTCAAACAACTGAAATCACTAAGGTCATCAAAGAGCACCTTAAGCCAAATAAGTCTCCAGGGTATGACCTCATTGCGCCGAAAATGATTATGGAGCTCCCTGCGTGCGCTATCAATTATATAAAAATTCTATTTAACTCTATTACAAAGCTTGGCCACTTCCCCCAACAATGGAAAAAATCCATTATAATAATGTAACCGAAACCAGGGAAAGACAAAGCTGTGGCCTCTTCATATAGACCAATAAGTCTACTTTCATGCTTATCAAAGCTTTTTGAGAAACTTCTACTTCTCCGTATCACGCCTCATATGACTTCGAATAATATAATCCCCGAAAATCCATTTGGCTTCCGAGAAAAGCATTGCACCATAGAGCAGGTGAACCGTATCACATCTGAAATTCGAACCGCCAGAATATTGTTACTGAATTTGTGGACATAATACTGTTCTGCTACATTCCTGGACATATCCCAGGCATTTGACCGAGTCTGGCTGCATGGACTTATGTATAAAATAAAACTATTACTCCCACAAAACTGTCATGAGCTGCTCAAAACATACCTGCTTAATCGAGTGTTCACTGTAAAACAAAAAAACTTTACAACAGAAGAGTTCGAAATTAAGGCGGGCGTACCCCAAGGAAGCGTCCTCGGCCCCACCCTATATCTTCTATATACAGCAGAGATCCCAACAGACCAGCGTCTAACTATGTCAACAATCGCCGATGATACAGCCATACTAAAAAGATCTAAATGCCCGCTGGAAGCATCCAGAAGCCTCTATTCTCACTAATATAAAAGTGCATGGCGGACTGGCGTATAAAGATGAACGGTGAAAAATCTAAACACATTACCTTTACTCTCAACAGACAAAACTGCCCCGCTCCAACTCTAAACAATGCCATAGTCCCCTCTGTGAATGAGGTCACATATCTCGGCGTCCACCTGGACAGGCGTCTTAAGTGGAAAAAACATATTGAAGCGAAACGGGACCAATCAAGACATAAATCCAGAGGGCTGCACTGGCTTATCAATCCTCGTTCCCCACTTCGACTGGAATATAAAGTACTACTCTACAATTCAGTCATAAACCCTATCTGGAAGTATGGCTCCGAACTTTGGGGCAATGCAAGCAGTAGCAATATAGACGTTATCCAAAGGGCACAGTCCAAAGTGCTCAGAACCATCACTGGAGCTCCAATGCAATGAAGATATCCATAGAGACCTAGGTATACCTCTCGTCAAAGTCGAAATTTCTCAACTCCAGGAAAAATACAAAAGGAAACTCTCCACGCACCAAAATCCTCTAGCCAGATCGCTAAACCAAGTTAGTCAATAATCCCGATTAAGAAGAAATGACCTTCCAGCCCGTTGAAATCGGAGGCCCCATAGTATAGATGTTTACAAAGATAAACTAATTATGTATTAGATTAGGATTTTTAAAATTGTTGTTAGTCTCTAAATAAGAGAAGATCCAACAAATAAAAGATAAAAGTATGAAAAAAAAAAAAAAACTTATCTTAAAATCATTTGTTTAGTAATTCGGTAGCTATTTTTAGCCACTGTGAGGCAGATGATCTATGAGCTTTCAACTTTTAACGAAGTTTTTTTTTATTAAAAAGTAGTTATTATTTAATAAAAACAAAAAAAATTGTGCATTGAAATATAAATTTTATCAGAAAAACAAATAACAAGTTTTATTGTTGGTTTGTTAATATAAAAGACGTAGAAATATATTTTTCATTAAAATTTAATTCAACATTTTTATTTTTTTTTATACTGTTTATTGAACTGTTGACTGTTTATTGAATTTATTAAGAAAATTTTTCATATGTATTTAAGAAGAACTTTAAGCCTTGATATCTCTATCTACATGAACCGCCAGTTATTCGTATTGGAGCTGATCGACAATATTGACAAGCCGAGCCGCCTCAGGATCGACATTTGGGGTATGATCTATGATCTGGGAGCTAATCTTCTTCTTATAGCTTTTAGAAGCTTTTTCACCGGTGGAGTAACAATGCTCATATCAGCTATATGTTGCTTCGCCGATTCAATCGGCGGATCGTATGACCGAGAAGTAGTTGACCACGCGACATTCAATGATTTACTAAGCAATTCAAATTAATTTTCTTATTCGCCAAAAAGTAAACATTGCTATTGAAACTCCTATAAAAGGGGCAAGTTGTTTAAAATAGAGTTAGAGTCGAACAACAACCGAACAGAGCTCGTTACTCAGTACCAAAACTAGGGTACATCAGTTTCTCTTCTTCTGGGTGTTGCTCTGTCATTCCAGGATCACCAACAGGACTCATTTCACAATTACCAGCGAGACCCCGTCGATACCAAATCCCTCAATATTACCCGCGAGTCCAACTTCGTCGTAATGGCTGCATAACGACCGCGGATGAACATTTTTCAAAAAGTTTTTGACAATCGTTAATCTGACTTTACCGTATCCGGACGTGTTTTTGCGATTGCTCTCATCAGATTGCCTATATCTTTGACACGAGCTTCCCGTTTTCGCGACAAGCTAAATATACTGTATAGTTTTCGGAGAATATTTAATCTATATAATTCATTGAACCATACACTTCGTAAATACAATATTATTCGAATATTTATATATGATTCCCTTCCAGAGTTTTATTCTCTGGTTGTGTATCCCGTTACATCATTGTTACTCTGAAGCGGTTATTCGTCACGGCGTATCTCTTTTGTTACGTCTTCTCTTTAATTTTAAAGACGTGCGTGATCCGAAAGTGCCTCTCTACTACAGAGTTTCTGACTGAAATCTTCTCGTTCTCAATACAGTGGACAAATTTCAGTCAATATTGAGTTTAATTTGCACTGCAAAAATGAGAGTTTGGAGGATCCATCCCTGGTGACTCCAATCTGTCCTGCTGGCTTTTCAACAACTGCTCACATATTAAATGTGCTGATGGTGGACACAATGGACCGATAAGTGATCTAATCACAACGAACATTGGTCTGACATGGTCTTGTATTACCTGTAGAGAGATTGAGACTGAGATGCGGACCTTCATGAAGCAGACGAGGAATGGTTTTCTAGATGTCCGTAAGCAATTTTCTGCCCTTAATGAGCAATTCCTTACACGGTTATTAAGTGAATCTCCAAGGAGAAAAATTTCGAACAACAACCCGACGGCGGTCAATTTATTGGGAACGCCTGATTCTCAAGCGATTCATTCGGATTCATCTTAAAGCCTAATATATCATCGCCTACTGTTGTTCCTGTGGAAGTGATCCGTTCACCAAGTGAGCTAATGAAATCATCAAGAAGTCTTGGTCCACCTATCGTCTTGGATCCTCCATCGTTGGGAAACCTGCAAGTTCCTGTGGTACCGTCTCCTAGGCCTCTCACAGGTGTGGCGCCTGAAATAAAATCTTTTGAGCTTACGCTTAGAGCTGTTGCACCTCGTAAAGCCATATTTGTATCCCGCCTTATGCCGGATGCCACTGTGGATGATGTCAGGAGTCACCTCTTAAACCATCCTTAGGTAGCTTCTAATGAATTAGCAGTCTTTAAGTTTAATTTTAAACATAAGCGTAGCATATCTTCTTTTAAAATTTTAATAGCTGAATCCTACCTTGAAAAAGCATTTGATCAGTCAGCCTGGCCTGAGTATAGAATTATTCATGAATTTTTCCAAAAACCCTCTAAGTCCCAACTATGCCGATTGCTGCTACTAAAATGTTTGAAACGTTTAAATTCTACATACCCTTATAAAATTCCGAATATACAAAATATTTACTTGTCTAAATTAGATCATGTCGATGCTCTTTAAACCTTGGATGTCTCATTTTCTGCTGGTCGTGATAATTTCCCGAGCTGTATTCTCAGGTATTGCTCCGATATCCTTTGCAACCTTCTTACCACCCTATACAATTTATCTTTGGACTTTTCATGCCTTCCCAAGATCCTCAGATTCCCAAGAATAAATTAATCTTTTATTATTCCACTTAATAAGAAAGGTTCTAAAATACTTATAGATAACTACCGCGGAATTGCTAAAGATTGTGCGATTCCCAAACTGCTGGAGAAACTAGTAACATCGAAACTGCAACATTATAAATTACTCCACACAGCATGGTTTTGTCACGCATCGTTCTACCACAACCAATCTGCTGGATTTCAGTTCGATTGTCCACAAGGGTTATCTAAAAAGAATGCAAGCCGATGTTGTTTACACCGATTTTAACAAAGCTTTCGATTCTGTTAATCATCGTCTCTTTTTCCGGAAACTTTATCTTATGGCTTTTCCTCCTAATATGATTCAGTGGAGGACTTCATATCTATCGAATCGTACGAAGCGGGTTTTGTTCAAGAACATCTCAAGTTATAAAAGTTACATCTGGTGATCCGCAGGGCAGTCACTTAGGACCTCTTCTGTTTGTCTTCTGATGTCAAGCTCTGTTTTTCTTTTTCTGACTATTTCCTTCATAGACATCTGCAATTTGACCTTGATGAAGTCTTCTTGTGGTGCTCTAATAATCTCCTCTCACTAAACGCCTCAAAGTGCAAGATTGTGACTTTTAATCGTAGCATGCCTCATGTCAAATCGTATTCACTTGGGAATTACGTTTAAGATCGGGTTTCCTTAATGAATGAACTTTGAGTTCTTTTTGACCACAAGCTGTAGTTGAAAGAACATATTTATCATAATATATATTATTATAAAATTTATAATTATAAATTTTTTTTACCTCAGTCAGTCTATTTATCTAGAAATCTGTTTGTTATTTTTCTTGTTACAAATCGGGTTTCTTCTTATAATCTGTGGGACAAATATAGTCGTTTATATTTATCAGGATACCGAAAGAAACTTGCATGCAAGATATATAAAAAAAATACCGTAGCAGTGAATTGGTACGCATGGGTTAATCTACATGCTCTTTGTTTCAGGTATTTTACAAAGATGTACAAAGCTGGGAGTAAAATCTCGAACAATTATCGAAATATTTTAACGCATTTTAGGACAAAGAAGATCTGAAAGAAAAATCTTACTTCCTTTCTAAAAAATCTTTTGAGAAGTAGCATTTTGAACACATTTAAATACAAGCAACTCACAGACAAGCACAAGTAGCCGACATAGGCGGGATCGCTCGTGAATGCAAGTTAGTGTGCAACGCAGAAGGTTGTTTGTCCAACTATGTAGATAAAATAATCCGGGATCAAATCATAGCACACACGCCATATGTTGCAGTTTGCGCATCTTGCGCATTCAAAAGAACCAACTCTTGAAGCTCCTAATAGCAGGATCCACTTATAGAGAATGTAGAAAAACATATTAACCTTTTAATGCAACTTACAGTTATCCAAAAGACTTGAGAATAACTAAATCAAACAAAATCGCATGAGAATAGTTAAAATGTTTCGCAATGCTACAAGTGCGGTAAAAAGGGTAGCGGTAGCATATAACCGTCGCAAGAAAAAAAAATTGGCGAAATCAAGACCAAAAAAAAAATCAAGTCAAAAATTAAGCAAACGAAATAGATATGCAGATATTAAGCAGTCTACAGTAAAACAGGCTTTACGAAAGATGAAAACAACAAAAAAGTCATTCATATAGAAATCTCGAACAAAGGAGTCTTATTTTAAATGGACTCAGGAGCAACGGCATCTGTAATAAACTCAATTACATACGCGATCCTGAAACCTGTATTATATAAGTGCTCAGGAGAGTTACATGTGTCGATCATTAACGAGGTGCACAGTGTTAATGATATTTGAAATAAATTCCATTTGAACAAATAAAAATATTAAAGATTAAAATCAAAAAGAAGGATTATTATCCAAGCAGGATATTTGTGGTGACTTTGTGCTTCAACGCACAAATTGACATCGAGTCAGTACCCTTGCCTACAAAGGAGACTCTACTTCACATCTAAGTATTCTACAGGAATACGGTATTAGATGCAAAATAAGGAAATTTATTCCTCAAACATGGATATTTGGAAAAATGAATAACCGAAAACGGTGTTCTTCCGGATAGGTCAGGACTTGAAGCTGTTAAACTGTCAAAGCGTCCTGCGAACTTGCCAATTTATATTGCCAATTTATATAGTGACAATTTGTATTGTTTGCAAATAACAAGCCGCTTTTTACTATTGGATTACTCATGCTTTTTTCTCTGATGGCATCAAACAGACTACATCGCTGGGTTATCATTATCATGGCCTAAATCTTCGATAAAAGGTTCATTATCACGTCTTCCAATAGGTATGGATCCAGACATTGTAAAAGAAGAGGAAGTCTGCAACACTATTTTGGAATAGACCCCGCATATTAATGATGACACAAGTCATGCATTTTGTTACTGCAGGCTAGCCTGAAAAACATAACAACATCCTAAGGTGCGTGATCAACCGAAATTATCCAGCGATGGCTCTCAATACCTGTCGGAAGACTGTAAGGGTGAAATGGGGAATACTAACCATAAACGGCGACCATTCGACCCATTTTTTTTTTTTTTTGGGCTGTGGTCTATTGTCTGACCCTATAGAATATCTCTGACAGGGAAAGAATTATTGGGGGTCACTTTCAGCGGTATCGCTACGGGAGGCGGGTTTTTGTTAGGACTTACGATGGTCATACCAGATTAGACATTCACCACCTCACACCACCTGGGGGTACAGGCCTACATACCGATCTCACCACTAATTAATCACGTCACCATCCCTTAAAAAAGGAATGGAACACACAAGTACCGGGATCAGTAGGTTCTTTACACATCTACACAGATGGCTTAAGGTTAAATGCTCAGGTGAAATGCGACTTTTACTGCGAGCGCTTTTGTCTTAGAGTCCTTCAGACTCCCAGTCAGAAGTCATCGCCATGATGGAAGCAACCAAATCTTTTCAGAATTTCTACCCCCAGAGCACTAGACTCCAAACCTGTGGACACTCGCAGATGATCTGGCCCCCTTGTTCTAGGAAAAGATCCATGATGGACTGAAGTCTAGAAAATATCATGGCCATCACGGGGACTCAGGCTGATAAGTATACACGCGGCCAGATTATCGGTGACACATAATGATTTGTCTTCTCTAGCTTTGCCTCTTACAGATTGGATGACAACTAAAAAGCCTTTTCCAATGCATTGCGACGCCAGCAAGGCGGATCCAACAGTAGCTAAACAGGAAAAGATAAAGATCGTTTCCTTGCGGTATTATCATAAAGATAATACCTCAAACCTTTGCAGGTGTGAGGCCCTTTGGCCACTTAAAGGTACTGTGATTGTGCAACCTTCGGATGAAGGCGATTAACGTCCGATCGAATTCATATCGAAGAAGCTTAATAAACCTGCTGATCAATTCAGTTTAAACATATGTGCCATTGGGCCATAAAAGTTTCCAACGGCTGGTAAAGCACTCACTTCGTTGCGATAAAAAAGTGGGACCTACATACACTTATGGGGTGTATTGCAGCCTAGCAATGACAACGGTGTAATCCGTTCAGGAGCAGCAGTGGTTCCAACAGCCCACGTAGTTACAATGCTGATTCTCCCCAACTAATGTCTAATAAAGGTATCAATGTAAGGGAAGCTGCTCCCAATACCACTCCCGTAGCAGTGTCTCTCCAGGTCTATTAATGCGAACAGAGGCATTCAGGCCACTGAAGAGTCACACTCTTTCCTCCTCAGCAGTGACGTCGAAGGCGTCAGAAGAGGTTCCCGCCCTTTCAACACCACCACAACCCTGCACCATTATCGGATGCGGGGATCTTGCTGGGCACGCGCCCATTCTTTCGTAGTACTAAAATGGTATTTGGGACTCCTTTTGCTAGTCTCGATCATAGGCGCACTGCTCTTAATTGGATGGTCGACGCGGGATTACGCTCGAAAACTTTTTCTTTGGGTTGAGGAACAGAACAGCTGGATATTGTTTACCGTCTTTATGGGGCTCTTTACAGTTGTTAGTTTTCCGGTAGTAGTTGGCTACTTCGTATTGCTAATTATGGCAGGCTACCTATTTGGTTGTCTCCGCGGTTGGTTGACCGTGACTTTGGGCGCAAATTTAGGCGTCGCTATCGCCCATGCTACAATTCGTTCGTGTCGTCACCGTATCCCAGTACAGAGGCTAATTAAGAATGATACGGGACGCGCAATTCTTCGTGTGATTCAGAATAGAAGACTTTCCGTGTGGTGCTTTTTACAAGACTCACACCCATTCCGTTTGGGCTGCAGAATGTTATATTCGGAGTTAGTTCAATCAACTCGAGGGACTACCATCTAGCCAGCTTGCTTGGCCTTTGACAGCCCAGGCTATCAATGTGTACTTCGGCTCTACTTTGAGATCTCTGCACGATGTACTTAATGACAACCACACCAAGGTGACGGGATATCTTAGCTTTGTCTTTGAGGTCGTTTGTGGCGTTGTACTCATGTTGTACATGATGGGCACGGAAGGAGCTATCAGAGTCCCTTTTAAGCGCGGATTACGACAACGAAAGTAAACACCCGAAACTGCAGGTGTATCAGGATTCAAGAGGACAGGATATTCTCCGATTAAGCTCCCTGAGATTCCCCAATTCGATAAATCTCTTGAACAGTTGCAAAAGACGGTATTTGTACATTAGCTAGTTTTAAAATAAAGCTCAGCGTAGTATACTGCAATGGAGCAAGAATATTTAGAAAGTAATGTTGGACCTTTAAAATTGTATATTGGCTAGGAGGACCACGCTTTCTTAAAGTGGCTCATATCCTATACCGATATCAGCACTAGTTTAGCTCGGTGGACCATAAAAGGTTCTCTGAGCGTGGTACGTGTCGTTTTGTCCCGGGAAAACTAAAACAAATTGTTGCAATCGTAATAAGAGAAGGCTTATTGAAAATCTGACTATTTTCAATCCCCAGTAGGGTCAAATTATTGAAACTGGTAAGGCTAAGAAAAATAATTCCGATCCAAAGGTGGTAAATGGGTATTTCTATCATAAGCCAGAACAATTCACGAGCATTAAGATCTACATCGAGTATACCTGGAAATTATCTATGTACCTTAGTTCTTAATGTTCTTGGCAAAGTTCAAAGTTTGAATGAATTAGGAAGTAATTGAATTAGGAAGAAATTGTTCTTTGGTTTTCTTTATGGTTTGGTACCCATTGCTACAAAATTACATAAATGCTAGTGAAGCCCCAATGGCTTTTCATCTTAGTATCTTCTATCATATAAAAAAACCTCTTGACGAGGTAAAGTACCGGTGACGAACCTGCATGCGAAACCCAAAATATCTGATATCAATTTTAGTGACGAAAATATGCTATATAGGTGTACAAAATTGCATATAAAAAATATTCTAGTTCGGCACGTGACTGATTTTTTTTTTTGTTTTTCTTGCACGTGCCGATTAAGAATATTTTTTATATGCAATTTTGTACACCTATATAGCATATTTTCGTCACTAAAATTGATATTATATGATATCAGTTGTTTTTTTGTATATATTGATCTTCAATTGTTTTTTTGTATATATTGATCTTCAATTATTTAAAATAGAACACATAATGTATGGAATATATATATATATAGAAGTAACCTCTGGACTGGCGATTCACACAGTTAGCAATACTTTAATTGTAAGTATAAACATCAAAACTCATTTTTTTTTAACTCCATAGATTTTGACATTTAAGAAGGTGGTAATTATTCCAATTGGTAACTTTCCAAAGACGTAAAGAATTTTTCGATAGCTTCAGTGGTTTTGAAGTTATACGTATTTTTAATTTAAAAAGGTTTTGGAATTTGGTTAGTTTAAAAATTTAAATTAAAATTTTTCCCAAAAATGTATTTAAAATCCAAAATTGTTTCGTAGTTGTGGGAAACCAAATTGTCTCAAACAGATGAGAGGCCTATCCTTATGAGACTTTTACTATATAATAAACGATAAAAAAAAACAAGAAAGGAAAGCTAACTTCGGGCGGAGCCGAAGTTGATATACCCTTGCAGTTATGCCAATTGATCGTTCAGTTATATGGCAGCTATAGGATATAGTCGGCCGATCCTTATGAAATTTTGTACATTTTGTTTGTATTTTGGCCAAATATAACATGTGTGGAAAGTCTCAACACCAAAGTTATGGAATTTCTGATCAATCAGGTTTATGGCAGCTATAGGATATAGCCGACCGATCCCAGCCGTTCCGACTTATGTACTACCTGCAAGAAAAAGAAGGATGTGTGTAAAGTTTCAACTCGATAGCTTTAAAACTGAGAGACTAGCTTTCGTAGAAACCGACAGACAGACGGACATGCTTATATCGACTCAGGAGGTGATCCTGATCAAGAATATATATACTTTATAGGGTCGGAGATGTCTCCTTCACTGAGTTGCACACTTTTGACCAAAATTATAATACCCTCTGCAAGGGTACAACAAGAAAGGAAAGCTAACTTCGAGCGTAGCCGTTGATATACCCTTGCAGTTAAGCAGAAGCTTATATTATTATTATATATATCGGATCGTATATAGTTGTCCGATCCCTATGAGAATTTCACCATCAACAAAATTTCTAATAAAAATATTGGAAACAGCCCCAAGCATCTTTAAAAATAGAATGGTTGGGCCATTTGCGATCTTTCAGTTATATGGCAGGTATAGGATATATCGGCCGATTCTTATGAAACACAGGATTAGATTGCCCAAAACGGAATAGAGAGTCCCATCATTCTAGCTTCAAAAACAACAAAGTTAAGCCAATTATCCTAATAAAATTTTGCAAATCGGATAAG
The DNA here is from genome assembly GCA_021223865.1 of Drosophila pandora. Classification (NCBI taxonomy): domain Eukaryota; kingdom Metazoa; phylum Arthropoda; class Insecta; order Diptera; family Drosophilidae; genus Drosophila; species Drosophila pandora. The sequence goes on from JAJJHT010012836.1 coordinate 479,276, forward strand.
ATTGCCCAAAATGCAATCTGTACTAAGTCCCATCCTTCTAACTTATAAAAAAACAAGAAAGGAAAGCTAACTTCGGGCGGAGCCGAAGTTGATATACCCTTGCAGTTGAGTCGCAGTCCGCTAGGTGGCGCCACGCATCTTATATTATTAGATATATAGCGGATCGTATATAGTCGGCCGATCCTTATGAAATTTGGCATAACGAATTATTTTGGAATCTGTACCAAGTCCCATCTTTCTAACTTAAAAAACACCAAAGTTATGCCAATTTCGATCGTTGTATGACAGCTATAGGATATAGTCGGCCGATCCTTATGAAATAACATGTGTGGAAAGTCCCAACCCTCTATCTTAAAAAACAACGAAGTTATGGCATTTCCGATCAATCAGTTATATGGCAGCTATAGGATATAGTCGACCGATCCCGGCCGTTCCGACTTATGTACTACATGCAAGGAAAAGAAGAATGTGTGCAAAGTTTCAACTCGATAGCTCTAAAACTGAGAGACTAGTTTGCGTAGAAATCGACAGACAGACGGACAGACGGACAGACGGACATGCTCATATCAACTCAGGAGGTGATCCTGATCAAGAATATATATACTTTATAGGGTCGGAGATGTCTCCTTCACTGCGTTGCACACTTTTGACCAAAATTATAATACCCTCTGCAAGGGTATAAAAACAAAGTTATGGCATATCCGATCAATCATATAATAAACATGTATTGTATCTAAAATAAATGCACAAAGATAAAAAATTAAAAAAAACTGGAAATTACGTTTTTCCAGTTTTTCTAGTTAAACCAATTGTTGAATGTAACAATTTATTTTGGGTGTGCGATATAAAATAATAAATATTAGAAAAGTATTGGCGGAGTTGGTTTTCCTGGTTTTTTTTTTTTAGCTTTTAATCCATGATTTGGCCCAAAACGGTGGTGGCTGTAATTTAAGTAAAGAAGAGTTTTATTTATATGCATTATATGCTCAGTGGGGGCATATGCATATAAAGCTTTCTACTCATAAAATTTTGCATTCTTCTCATTAAGACATGAGATACTGAAACACAAAGCAGAATTACATCAAAAGTTGCAATCAAGCGACAAAGTTCGAGGTTAGCCGAGTGGAGAGCGTCGTGGTTCCTAACACGGAGGACCTGGGTTCGAGTCCAAGTTGAGTCAATGTTTACGTTTTACTTTTTTAAGCCCTTTTTTATTTGGATTTTATTTTTAAATAAATAAACTAAAATCTGAAAAGATATACTCCATATTTTTTAGGGTATAGACCAAATATATTTAGAGTCCAAAAAACAAAGTTGCCAATCAAATACACACACATGTATAAGTAAATGCAAGCTTCACAGGAGGCTGTACAAAATGGGTAGCTGCACTTACAGGACTACATCTTGAGTTAACGGATTTTGCCAGATATGAGCGATATATCAAAAGTTGCGTCATCTCAAAAGCTATCTCCACGTGCAATATAAAAAGGATCAGTCGACCAAATTATGAAAAATAAATTGTTTTCTTAAAAAATTTTCAGTGTTTCAGTGTTTCAGTTTATTTTCAGTGTATTTTTTTTTGTGTACTATATAGACGTTTGGTCTCAAAGAAAGTGAAATTGATATTTAAAAAACCATTTCAACGGTGTAAAGCTCTTTTTAATATCTTTCTTAATTATAAAGTTATGTATTTTTTCATTAACAAAGTTTTTTTAATTTTTTGACGTAAGCTTAAGGTATTTCAAAAAGTTGTAGAACAATAGTTGCTCATATGATAGTAACAAACATTTTCCAATTTTTTTCAGGATTGTTAAGTAAAAAATAGTGCAAACAGACAAACCGACAAACCGACAACTGGCTTCATTTTGAAGAAGAAGAAAAAATCGAATTTTTCGAATAACTTCTGAATGAAATGTCGGATCGGGTCGATTGAGGTACCAATCGACGCGTATTTAGCTCTAGAATGCGAATATATAATATATATAATATATAATA
>JAJJHT010012836.1:481292-537921 GCA_021223865.1 Drosophila pandora
CTTATATTATATAATTTACTTTCACCCTAATTTCTCCCAAACCAAATAACTTTTGGAATATGTTTTGACTAAAATTATCTAATTGAAACAATACCTTTCGATTGGTATATCATTCATTTAGATCGGTTGCCTACAGAAAATTTTTAATTCTTCGGCTGTATATAGAGTTTCCTCGCGCACGCCTAGGCATGCAAGTTGTCACCTCGTGGACTTCCGTCCACAGTGATAGGAAAACCACTCGAATCTTAACTGTTCTTCCAATGGTTATACATTGACTTCTTTGGTCCTTGGCAACGGCTCCGATTCTACGAAATTTTCACGGAATTCATCTACAATCAAGACTCGATAAATCGATCCCATAATGAACGGCTATTGATTAAGTCCACGATCCAAGAGCTTTTCGTACACCCCAGCAGGGCCGGATTTACCTTAAATGCCGCCCTGAGCGTTATGAAATATGCCGCTCTTTTATCGATAAAATATATATCATTGCAAAAAAATCCGTAATCACACAATTTACAGCTGTAATGAATGTAAAACACGTAATTGATATATCGAAACATATTTATTCATCGTTCAATCATGAAAAAATATTCACATATAACTTGCATTATTGTAAGTTAACCAACTTCTCAATTAACAAACATGACAAACGCGTGAGGAGAATGAGGTATAGTGAACCCTTTCGCATAACCTTATGTAAACCAAATCCAATAATCAACGACTCAATAAAGTTAAGTAGAAAAAGTAACATTAAAATCGGTATCGGAAAACTTCAATAAACAAACACGATGATTGCCAAAGAATTGCATGATACGACACGTCTTTTCAAATACAAACACGTCAGATTAATATTTCGGCGAACTGATTAATCAGGTATTAACATTCCAAGTAAATCAGACTCAATGCACAGAATTGTTAGACTATTTAGCCGATTTGCACTCCTAGTTGAACGCAAATAGTTTTTGATCCTTTTTAAACATGAGAAAGAACGTTCTGCGCTACAATTTGTAACAGCTAATGAAATGAATATCCGACATGCAATCTCCACGTTTGGGAACTCAGTGTATAACTCGTTCGTCCGTAATAGTTTCAAAAGTTCAGATGGTGAGTTACGTTCTAACATTTTTTTAGAACAATACGCGTGAAAGTGCACTAGTTCGTCATCCAATGAATGCTCGAGGTTCGAGTTAAAGATTTTCCTCACATCTGCTGACCTTTGGCGAATTTCACTGAAACTCAGATTAGCAAATTCAGTGATAACTGAGAATTTTTTGTTTTTCTTTTCATATGCCTGGCATCTTTTTCGCAATTCAGAATCGAGGTTGTCAAGAATGACATTGAAAGTGTTCACTCGGAAATAATCGCTAGCAGACAATTGAACTTCTTCGTATCGTGATTCGTCAGCCTGTAGCTTTCTCCATTTTTTTCTGGAAACCGTTGTTTGATATTGTGTATTGAAAATATAGACAACATTCGAAGTTGAGAAATTCCAAAATAATTCAAATTATGATCGAACGTGTGTAAATTAAGGAAGCTGTCACCCATAATTATGACTGTGGTAAAAATGAGTTCGAATTTTTTTATGTATCATATATCACGTGTTACTTACGCATTTAAATATATATCTGTGATTAAAAAAAAATTCTTTTCCCAAGATTAAAATTTTGCGGCTCCTTGAAATCTGCCGCCCTGTGCCTGTGCACCGAAGGCACCTAGTGTAAATCTAACGCTGTACCCCAGAACTAATGGATCAGCGGACCAGTCGCCACTCTCAACGCACTCAAAGTGTCAACAGTCAACTAGGATCCAATATTATTACCCATCATTGAGGAATGATTGGACCCATACACTATGTCATCTCTAGAACTAGCCATCGCCGATCCAACTACTGGACAATCTATGAAGGAAATGTAAGAACAACTTAAGCGCCAGGCAACCAGTCAAGTAACAATGCGGAAAAATACGTCTACCGCGACACGTCAGTCCAGCTCATCACGAGTGGTGTGTTAAGCCTCAGCCTTTTTAGAAATAATAATCCATGGACCTGCCGGACCCCTTCAGCTATGCCTAGGTAGACCACTCTCCTGGATTCTGGGTTAACAGGGTCTCCAGACATAACAGAAAAAAGGTCCATTATGTCTCCAGACATAACCGAAAACATAATCTCCAGAAAAAAGGCTGAAACACTGGGACTTCGCCAAGCCGTTGACGGATCAACAAGACGAGCCTCAGATGGACATTAAACCACAAACCAAAGTTTTTCAATGCCGAATGTGGGTGCCCACATCTAAGTGCCAAGTCCTGAGAACCCAGCTCTAATAGACGGCGCCAGAAACATAAATCAGCAATATCAGCTATTCTTAATTCTCTATTCTTATATAAGATCACCTGGTCCTTAATTAAAATAGTTGCGTATTCAGAGTGAATCGGTTCATTAGTCAGTATCATCTCATGGTAGCAAAAATTAACCTACTTAATGTTATGCTCCCGTCAGAAGGACCGCCAGTAGGAATATCCTATACGTAATCGCCGCTGAGTGTTGTTCCCACCTAAAGGACCGCCAGTAGGAACTACCTATACGTCATCATCTCCGAGTGTTGCTCCCGCCGGGAGGGTCGATGGAGAAACTCTAACCAAACCACCACATATCTGAGGCTAACTAACCAGAACCACAACTTTACCTTAACCAAACCAGCACCACCACCATATACCTGAGGACAACCAACCAGGACCTGAATTATCTCATATTAACCTCAGCCTGACCACAGCAAGCGACTGTTCATCCAGAGAAGACCTTTGAATAAGCCAGTATAACATTGTCAGTCCTTCGATTGGTTTTGACTACGACTCCGGGACTTATCGTTACGACAGCGAGTTCAAGTTCGACGATAGTGGACGCATAACGCTCTACGGGCGAACAGCATCAACACACAATGGGTATTTTCTTTATACGAGGCAAATGCACCCGCATTTATATAGATAACGGTACTAATTTTATCGGACCGAAGCGATTCCTCGATGTAATGCAGCAACTTTTAAGTTCATAACAACACAAGGATCTCATTGTGAATACTCTCGCCGACCGAGTGATCCAACGGACATTCGTCCCACCGCATGCTTCGCATTCCCAGCTGCATGCATACGGATTCAGCTGACATCTATCTGTAACCAGCTCATTTTCTTATCGGGCGACTATTTACGACTACACCGGAGGACAATCTTGAACAAGGCTTCTGGAAACAATGGCTCCAAGAGAATATGACAAGTCTGCAGAAGCGTCCTAGGTGGACCACAAAAAAAAAACCAACATTTCAATCGGCAGCCTCAAGGAGTCCACCACCATCATGGCACCTAGCGAAGGTGATTGAAACCTATCCAAGAAAGTACATGGCTCGAGCGGACAGGCTTAAAATGGCACCAGGCCTCTAACAAATATTGCAGAGCTATCCCGATCAGAAAGTGTGTTTCAGGGAGCTACGAGAAGGTGGGTCGGGTAAAAAGATATATTTTGGACAATGGGGTGCAATCGATTGCCCACAAATGCCCATTAATATTTTCAGTTCGCATTTCAAAATTATTCAAAAATGAAAATTTTTGAAAATTTCCAAAAGCTCCCTGAGCTTTAAAAAGTTATGCCGGGTGAATAAATATGTTTTGGAAAAAACGGTGGAATTGATGGTCCATATAGAAAAACAGTCGTGTGCCCACCAATGGGCATCTTTTAAATTTTTTTCGTCTTTTAAATTGATTTTTATAGCCTTGCAGAGAGTATTATGATTTTGGTCAAAAGTGTGCAACGCAGTGAAGAAGACATCTCCGACTCTATAAAGTATATATATTCTTGATCAGGATCATCTCCTGAGTCGATATGAGCATGTCCGTTTGTCCGTCTGTCTGTCGGTTTCTACGCAAACTAGTCTCTCAGTTTTAGAGTTATCGATTTGAAACTTTGCACACATTCTTCTTTTGTTTGCAGGTAGTACAAAAGTGGGAACGGTGGGGATCGGTCGACTATATCCTATAGCTGTCATATAACTGATTGATCGGAAATGCCATAACTTTGGTACTTTTTATGTTAGAGGGTTGGGACTTTCCACACATGGTATGTTTTTCTCAAAATATCTTATGTACAAAATTTCATAAGGATCGGCTGACTATATCCTAAATCTTTCACAGAACGATCGGAATTGGCATAACTTTGGCGTTTTTTAAGTTAGAAACATGAGACTTGGTACAGATTCAATTTTGGACAAAATAATTTGATGCCAAATTTAAAAAGGATCGGCCGTCTATATCTTATCTATCAAAATACTAGAGGTTTACGTAGTAAACTTCCCAAACTGTATTCTGATAGATACTTTCTTTGCATCTCACATTATTGTATTCACAGAAATTTGGTTAAAGCCGGAGAACTTAAGCTCCGAAGTTTTCCCTAGTAGATACACCACTTTTAGATGTGATAGAACTCTGCGAAGGGGAGGAGTGTTAATTTCTGTAGACTCCAAATTCGATTCTGAAGAGGTAAAATCACAAGAGTTTGGTGACATTGAATTTCCTTGCATCAAAATCACTTTGTCCGATCAATCTTTGTATGTTACCTGTTCTTACATACCACCTTCGTCCGAACCGCCAACATACTGGCAACATTTTGCCGCTATTTGTTTCTGTCTGATAGCTCTGGGTGACTTTAACATCCCAAAACTCATGTGGTCAAATGTTGAAAATTCACCGTCTTTACAGCTCAATTCCCACCACGACTTCCCTGTGGGCATGTTCGACCTGTCACTCGGACAAATTAACCACGTTAGAAATTCTTTAGGTCGGCTGTTGGACTTATGTTTAGTTTCTGATCCTGATGGAATTACTCTTTCCAGAACTTTGCCACTTTCTAACCCTGAGGATCCATATCATCCCACTTGGTTTCAATCGAAAAAAATCGCTTAATTGACCTTAAGTCTACACCGAAATCTTATACAGTTCGTTTCTTCTGAAAGGCTGACTTTATAAAATCAAATAAGTTAATTTCGGAATTTGATTGGTCTGATTTAGTGGATATTATAAACATCGAATTAAAAATAAGTTGTTTACACTTCAAACATATTTTTCGACGCTTGCGTGCCGTGGAAATATCCGTCCGCTTCATCGAATCCGCCTTGGTATACAAGGCACCTTATAAACTTAAGGAATAGTATGAGTAGACTTTTAAGAAAACATAGATTATCTGGCTGTACAGTTAGTCATTCAAGATACTTATTAACTCGGTCCAATTTCACCGTGCATAACTCAGAATGTTATAGGAGTTATATTCGCCGCTGCAGGAAAGGTTAGGTCAAGGATAGGTCCAACCAAAGAGACATACAGTGTTTTAGTGGTGAAGGGATCTTTAAGTACACCCCAGGGTTTATTAAATGTTACAGAATTATGTTCATTAAACGACAGCTTGTGGTCGAAAAGAACTCAAAGTTCATATATTAAGGAAACCCAATCTTAAAAGTAATTCCCAAGTGAACACGATTTGACATAAGGCATGCTACGATTAAAAGTCACAATCTTGCACTTTGAGGCGTTTAGTCAGAGGAGATTATTAGAGCACCACAAGAAGACTTCAAGGTCAAATTGCAGATGTCTTTGAAGGAAGTGGTCAGAAAAAGAAAAACAGAGCTTGACAACATCAGCATAGATAAGTGTAGGTATAGCTTACGACACTAGGTGATAAGAGGAGCCCCGTAAATAATCGTGTTACTCCAATGAGTTCCGTTTAAAAACTGTTTTTATTTCTTTCAATTCTCTTACAAGAAACATACATGAAAATCTTAAATCTATTTAAAACTTCTTATCAACGGACTGCACGCTGACATGCTATGTGATCCTTTCCTAAGTGCTTCAAGTGCACCACATAAATATTTGGTTAGACTGCAGGAGATCGTCTTTCAAACCATGCTGTTGATTCCTTATTCCCATGGGTCCGATCTCCTACATTCTATGTTGAAATTCTTATCGTGTTCAATGCTTGAACACTAGGTAAGTCGTTAACAAAGAGGATAAACAGAGAAGGTGCTTAGTGACTGCCTTGCGGATCACCAGATGTAACTTTTATAACTTGAGATGTGATGTTCTTGAACAAAACCCGCTTCGTATGATTCGATAGATATGAAGTCCTCCACTGAATCATATTAGGAGGAAAACCCATAAGATAACGTTTCCGGAAAAGGAGAAAAAGATTAACAGAATCAAAAGCTTTGTTAAAATTGGTGTTAACAATATCGGTTTTCATTCGTTTTAGATAACTCTTGTTAACGATCGAAGTGACTTCCAGCATATTGGTTATAGTAGGACGATGCTTGACAAAACCATGCTGTGTGGAGGAAATTATGCTTTCCCAATAATGTTGCACTTGCGATGTTACCAGTTTCTGCAGCAGTTTGGGAATCGCAGAAGTATTTTAGAACCTTTCTTATGAAGTGGAATAATAAAAGATTTATTCCATCCTTCCCAAAAGATGAAAGGTGAAATATAAATTGAATGGGGTATTGAGAGGATAGCATAGAATATCGGAGCAGTAGCTGAGAATACAGCTCGGGACATAATCAGGACCAGCTGAACATGACATATCCAAGGTTAAAAGAGCATTAGAAATATCAAGATGATAAAATTGGGACAAGTAAATTGTTTAGTTACCGAGCGTTTTCGGTAGCTTTATTTTTGTATTCTAAATATTGGATTTAATAAAACAAGCACAGTTTGATTTATAGATATTGATACAATTTATTTAATTGTTATGGTGTTTCTACAAATGATATATTTTCATATGCGACTGAGTATGGTTGACGACCGAATTAGAATAATGACGCGGAAGTGCGGCTCAACGCCGCACGAGAGAGCGAGAAAAACGCTAGCGCATAACGGCAGATGCTTGACCTGAAACACTCCCCCCGTTGGAAAATGAGCTTTTAACACAATTTGTTGTTTGCACGCCTTGTAGCTCCGGACGCCGTCCTCAGCAGCGCACCCGGCACACACCCCGTAGTCTTCATCCTCGCTGTTACTGCAGTTGGGCGATGGCATCTCGGTAGCCTTATCGCTGCCAAAGTCCAAGAGTGGCTTCACATCCACACTGGGTAACATATGACCTATCACACTAGCCACCACTGTGCAGATCCCGGCCAGACGCTTCTCCATGCGCTGCACGAAGTGACGACGGTGCCTGTAATATTTCTCCTTCTCGCTGAGCACTTTGCGGATGCGCTTCTTCTTTTGCTTGCAACAAAACTGCGATGAGACTCCGCATTCACCGGCTCCGTCTGAGGCTGGACGAGCAACTCTGACTGCTCAGCTGCTATTAGGACCTTACCATCGTCAGGGCCTCCGCCTTCACAAACAATCCAACCGAGCCGAGTTTTTGGATGGAGGGCAATCCAGGAGACAGATGAATTTTCCCCACTCAAAGCAGATCGTTAAATAATCCAGCTCCAATTAGCAAGTCAACTGACTGAGGCTGGTGAAAATGAGGACCCGTTAGCTCTAAATTGGCGGGAATTTTCCAAGAGCTGAAGTCCAATGCAAAATGGGGCTGAAGGTCAGTGATATTGGAGGCCACGATCGCAGTTAATTGCGCAGAGTAGCCAGAGCATTGGGGTTGCAAGCTGACTTGCACGGAAAACACATCTGTAGACAACCCTGAACCTCCTATACCAGATACATATACCTTATACCTTATCTTACGCAGCTGCAGCTGGTCCGCCAGCCTTGAAGTGACTAGATGCACCTGGGAGCCAGAATCGAGCAGCGCTCGGCAGGGCAGTAGATCTCCGGAGTGGTTCCTAACCAGAATATTAAAAGTTTTTTTTTTTCATTCAGTAGTAGTTTTATTTACAATCAGTCCGCGATAAGGACAATAATTAAATGTTGGGTGGGTGCCTGGACATAAGGAAGGTGTGAGTTCAATATATCTCTTGTGAACATAAAATTGGAGTGTCTGTTCCTTCGCAGAAGAATATTGGCAGTGTCTAGCAACACCACATCACCAAAACGATTCTTAGCGACGAGAGAATTGACGGCGGCGGACGCTGAACCAGAAATAGCGTCGCTAGATGTGAAAACCTCAGGAGAGGGGTGTTGGCCTTAAGCTGGCGAATTGCCACAAAAATGCAGCAGACTATGATGCCTGCGTCCACACGCACGGCAGCTTGACGCATTGCAATGCCGAGATAGGTGCCCAGATCCAAGGCACTTACGGCATAAATCCAATCGCCTAACTTCGCCTAAACGATCCTCAGGCGACAAGCTTAAAAACCTTGGGCAGGAGTTTAACTCGTGAGAATGGCCATCACAGATCATGCATGCGGAAGAGTTTGTGATCACAAATGCAGAGAAAGGGTCTAAAACGTCCTACCGCAAAGTTTGATGCATGTGATGTCGTCGGCAAATCCATGCTCTCCAAAGTCCGGCATTTTTGCTCAAGAAAACTGGCGATGGACTCCCACGTTGAAATGGAATTCAAGGAATCCGAGTCAGCTTGCATTTCCTTCCACTTAGACTGCATGGCATCATCAACCTTCTGCAACAGCACTTGGATTATGATGCAGCTAGCAATCTGCTTCGTTGTGCCCATGCTTGACAGGGCTCGCATATGCGAATTAAATTTATCCGAAAGCTCGCGAAGCCTTAAAGCCGATGCAGATTCTACGGCCCTCAGATGCATTATCTCATTAATATAAGTTTGAAAAATAAGCCTGCGATTACTAAACCTTTTGTTTAGAAGCTCCAATGCGACGTCATAACTTTTGTCCGTGAGCGCCAACGATCGAACAGTCTCCAAGGCATATTCACGAAGGCCGGATTATGAATGGGTTTGTGTCCACCATGTTCGAGAGCAGTAACCGAAATTCAAGCCACTCCGCATAACCTCCTCTAAAAGTGGAAAGTGGCAGTAGCGGCAAAGCCAGGAAAGATCCGCTGAACGACGCATCAAAATTGGTGGCAGAAGTACCGTTGATCAGCTCGCCGGCAACAAACTGGAGCGCCGCATAATCTCCTGGTCCAGGATGAATCGTGCCTCCCTAGGCGCATCGTTGAAGTTGACGCGCAGATCGCTCTTGAGTTCTGAAACATCCAGCTCGGACAGCTTCTTGTGTGTGCCTTCCAATTCGCTAAGCCGTACATTTAATATCGCCACCGGAAATTTCTCCATTGCTTTCAAGGAGGACAGCAATCCTTGAAGGTCCTCAAAAAGGACACCTGAACTTTGGCTCAGGAATTCTTTCCTTCCAGGGGAGGCACAATCGAAAAACGGATTCATTTTCGCAACAAAAATATTAATTTAGTTCGTTTATTTATTGTCAGCTCACGACCCACTGTGCAACTTCTATATAACGGGGTAATATATGTATGAGCGATTGTAGCACTCTGCAAACAGCGTATGTATTTATGTCAACAGATGTTAATATTGCGCGCAAAAATCACAAACCGAATTATGCTTTTAATGTTTTAATTTGTATCCCTTGCAGAGGGTATTATAATTTTTGTCAAAAGTTTGCAACGCAGTGAAGGAGACATCTCCGACCCTATAAAGTATATAATTCTTGATCAGGATCACCTCCTGAGTCGGTACAAGCATGTCCGTCTGTCTCTCGGTTTCTACGCAAACTAGTCTGTCAGTTTTAAAGCTATCGAGTTGAAACTTTGCACACATCCTTCTTTTCCTTGCAGGTATTATATAAGTCGAAAAGGCCGGGATCGGTCGACTATTCCCTATAGTTTTATTTGTTTATGTTTATATATTTTAATCTGCGCAGCTCAAATTTTCAACGGAAAATAATTCAACTAATTATTTTCCTAAGCACAATCACGTCGGGGTCACCAAAAGTTTAGATACCGAGCGTTTTCGGAAGCTTTATTTTTGTGTTCTAAATATTGGCTTTAATAAAAGCAAGCACAGTTCGATTTATAGATATTGATACAATTTATTTAATTGTTTTGGCGTTTCTACAAATGATATATTTACAGATGTGACTAAGTGGGGTTGACGACCGAATTAGAATAATGACGCGGGAGCGCGATAGATCATGCGAGAGAGGGAGAAAAACGCTAGCGCATAACGGCAGATGCAGGTGGCCGATCGAATGCACGAGAGCGGGCGACGCGAATAGAGCGGGCGACGCCAACATAAATATAAAAGAAAGTGACGTAAGGAATTCAATAAATTATTGCCGGCCAATCTTCTTTTCGGCGGCTGCTTGACCCGACAAAAATATTGTTTATGTGACTTCAGGAACAAATTTGTCGAAAACGATAAAACGAATCAGTATCAGCTTCGATAGAGGTAAAAGATGAAAGATATTGCCAGTCAATTCCTGCTAAATAATTGCGAAGATCAGTATAATCCGTTCTTCGGAAACATTTAGAACGAGGCTGAGCCTTATAGTAAGCATCCACATTAGGGACATCAAATAACTCAGAAACCAGTAGTGTAGGATGGTGTTAGTCCTCAGGAAGCGATAGTGGTGAAGGCCGATTTACAGTCACAGAGACTATCATATTAGAGAAAATACGGTCTAGGGATCTGCTTAGTGTGTTAAGGATGGGGTTAATTTGGAAAAGAGAAAATTCAATTAATTCTTCAATAAAGTCGTTGTGACAACTGTCATGCAGGGAATTGTCATGTTCACACGGGATCCAGGTGGTGAAAATATACAGTATCCGCAACCTATGGAGGTATATAGGAACAGGTCATAAAAATATGAGACGGACCAGTAGCTATTCTAACAGCGATGATCTCGATTCCAAACTGATTCGGGGAAGAGATTAGTTCAGCTGAGTATTCATTATTTACAGCAATGAGGACACCACCTGCGAAAAGATGGTCTATTCATTTCGAAAGAAAATACATGTACTTTGGAAAAAAAATTTCGTAACCAGAGACAGAGGAATTAAGCCAAGTTTCAGTTATTGCAATATCATCAAAATCGAAAGAAGCACTCTTAGTAAAAAATTAGCTCAATTTACCCAAAATACTTCAAGCGTTTTGGTAGCAGAAAGAAAATACATTATTACTCAGTTTTTTGGAGCTGAATCGGCATAGGGATTTAGAGAGTCTTTTGAAAAATTCATGAATAATACTATGCTTTGGCCAGGCTAACGGATCAAGTGCTTTTTCAAGGTAGGATTCAGGTATTCAAATTGTGAAAGAAGATATGCTACGCTTATGTTTAAAATTAAACTTAAAGACTGCTAATTCATTAGAAGCTACCTTAAGATGGTTTAAGAGGTGACTCCTGACATCATCCACAGTGGCATCCGGCATAAGGCGGGATACAAATATGGCTTTACGAGGTGCAACAGCTCTAAGCCTAAGTCCAGAAGATCTTATTTCAAACGCCACACCAGTGAGAGGTCTAGGAGGCGGTACAACAGGAACTCGCAGGTTTTTCTATGATGGAGGATCCAAGACGATAGGTGAACCAAGACTCCTTGACGATTCCATTGGCTGATTTTTTGTTGATAATGTCCACAAATAATGTCAATATACATATAATTTCTACTAATAATGCTTGAAATAGTAGCGTTAAATCTGAATCCAACGCAGCCACTGCCAATATAGTCACTACCTCAAGAAACAACATTATATCCTATTGTCGTCACTCCAATGAGCAACATTACCGTAACCATCGATTAAATTGGCCAAATGGACTCCCATTACTTTCTTCGACCTTAATCATTTGGTTTTTTAAAAGCGACAATACAATAGTGCCCAACCGTCTATAAGGCAATACCGACAATAGTCCACAATTTTGGACAGAATATTGCAGGGTTCTAAGATGCCAACCACTTAATGCACCATAAACGACAAAAACTTCAGATCTTCTTTTGTTAATATCGCAAATAGTCCCTTCGGATATTCGGAATTCTGGATAATCAGTATGTAAAACGAATAGAGGAGGTCGATTTCGATTTGATTATAATTATCAAAAATTGTAGAGTTTACCTTTTTATATTTCTTCTGCATCGAATAAATTGCGAATAAATCGGCAATGGCCTGATCAGTTCGCATATGAGTTCTCAAACGCAAGCAGAGGAGGAAAAGATACATGTTTGCGCTTAGTGCTTACAAAGTCATAAAACTTCTTTGGATCGTGAGTGAACTGAATCCTACAGCGGAGAATATAATTTTTTTAACTTTTTGGCGTTTTGCACGGTGTAATCTTACCGAGTTATTAAGTGTCTTGAGAAATATATGCAGTTACAGATTCTTTTACGAGGGTGGATATATATATTTCTGGCCTAATAATAAAAATGCGAATATTTTTTTTAAAAATGGTTTTATTGTTTTTCAAAGTATTCTTCAACAAGACTTATACACTTTTGTATGCGCTCAAACCAATTGTCGAAGCACTTTGTCCACTCCTATTGAGACACCTACAAAACATGGTTTTTGAACGCTTCAACAGCATCTTCTGTCGTCGAAAATCGTTGACCACGCATTTTTCTCTTGATGTGTGGAAATAAAAAGAAGTCATTGGGTGCCAAGTCAGGGCTGTATGGCGGATGATCCATCAATTCGACATTTTGGCCGGTCAAAAGAAGCTGGTTTGAGCTGATGTGTGAGAGCTCGCATTATCATGGTGCAGAATGATCCGTCTTCTCTTGTTCGTTTTTCGAATTTCTCCGAAGATTTCAGGCAAACCAATTGTGATGCACCACTCAGAATTGACCGTCCTACGTTGCTTAAGCGAAACAGTCGCCACATGACCTGATTTAACGAAGAAACAGGCCATCATTTTCTTCGAAGTGTTTCTTCCTCGAACAACTTTCGTTGGATTTGGCTCGTCTTCGAAGACCCACACGGTCAATTGCTGCTTTTTTTCGGGCTCATAAGCATAGATCCATGGTTCGTCACCTGTGACGATCTTAGAAACGTCTTTTGAAACACCGCGGTTGTATTTTTTCCAATTTTTTTTTGCACCAATCCACACGAGCCTTTTTTTGCGCGATTGTCAAATTGTGCAGGATCCAACGAGAACAAATTTTTTTACGGCCAAGTGTTTATGCAATATCGAATGCATGCTGGTGGAAAAAATGCCCAAGGATGCCTCTATCTCACGGTATGCCACATGACGATCTTGCATCTATCAGTTCATGCACGAGTCAATGTTCTATAGAACAACGACCTTTTTTTTTGGACAACCTTCACGAACTGCGTCTTCGAGCGAGCGGGCCACGATTGAATTCATTATACCAGTTTTTCACAGTGCTATAAGATGGTGCTCCATCGCCATACAAAGATTTAAATTCATTGTTGCACTCTTGTCGTGTTAATTCACGTAGAAAGCCGTGAAAAATGATTGCGCAATAATGTTTACGAGTTGATTCCAAATTGATTTTTTCAAGTCACTGTAAACAACTAAAATTCATGAATAATACTGTGTTCAGGCCAGGCTGACGGATCAAGTGCTTTTTCAAAGTAGGATTCAGGAATTACAATTTTGACTTAAAGACCGCTAATTCATTAGGAGCTACCTTAAGATGGTTTAAGAGGGTACTCCTGACATCATCCACAGTGGCATCTGGCATAAGGCGGGATACAAATATGACTTTACGAGGTGCAACAGCTCTAAGTGTAAGCCCAGATCTTATTTCAGGCGCCCCACCAGTGAGAGGTCTAGGAGACGGTACCACAGTAAGTTGAAGGTCTCTCAACGATGGAGGGTCCAAGACGATAGGTGGACCAAGACTCCCTGGCGATTCCATTAGCTGACTTGGTGAACGGATCACTTCCACAGAAACAAAAGTAGGCGATGATATATTAGGCTTTACAAATAAATCCGAATGAATTGCATGAGAATCAGGGGTACCCAATAAATTGACCGCCGTCGGGTTGTTGTTCGGAATTTTTCTCCTTGGAGATTCACTTAATAACCGTGTAAGGAATTGCTCATTAAGGGCAGAAAATTGCTTACGGACATCTAGAAAACCATTCCTCGTCTGCTTCATGCAGGGTCGCATTTCAGTCTCAATCTCTCTACAGGAAATACAAGACCATGTCAGAGCAATGATAATCTTATTCTTTTTGATAAGATCACTTATTCGCCCATTGTGCCCACCACCAGCACATTCAATATGTGAGCAGTTATTGCAAAGCCAGCAGGACAGATAAGAGTCACCAGTGATGGATCCTAGTGATGGATCCTCCAAGCTCAAATTTTTTAGCAGTGCAAATTTAACTCATTATTGACTGAGATTTGTCCACTGTATTGAGAGCGAGAAGATTTCAGTCAGAAACTCTGTGGTAGAGAGGTACGTTCGGATCAGCACGTCGAAGAGAAGATGTAACAAAAGAAACCGCTTCAAAGTAACAAAGATGTAACGGGTTACACGACCAGAGAATAGAACTCAGGAAGGGAATCATATATGAATTTTCTTTAAGAAAATTCGAATAGCGTAATTATTACTAATTAATTTTCTCAGTGTAACTAGACGCAGCGGTTCGCTAATTGCCCGTTATCAGCTTGCGATTATCAGCAATATTATGTAATGAAGCTGTCCCATGCCCCCCAGGATTTTTTTGTTGAAAGATGGAATTCAACGGTGGAGGATGTTGGGACTTGTGCCAGCATCGAATAGCGTAATTATTACTAATTAATTGTCTCAGTGTAACTAGCCGCAGCGGTCTACCAATTGCCAGTTATCAGCTGTTCCATATTTTTTTATTCTCCCAGATTCGCACGCGCTTTGTTGTTCTTTTGTAGCGCATGCACTTTGGGAGCTTTGGTGGAGCTTCTGCACAAGCTCTTAGTTTATGCACTTGTTATTCGGCATTGTTTTGGATCGGCCGCGGAATTTGTTTTGGGGTTAAATTGACCCATAATAAATTGAAATTCAAATTAAACCTCGCCTTATTTATTCGGTCGCTATCAAAACGCTGATAGCTCAACAGCAGCTATAGGATACAGTCGACCATTCCCGGCCGTTCCGATTCAGATTTGCGTAGAAACCGACAGTCAGACGGACATGCTTATATCGACTCAGGAGGAGATCCGGATCAAGAACTAAATACTTTATAGGGTTGGAGATGTCTCCTTCACTGCGTAGCATACTTTTTACCAAAATTATAATACCCTCAGCAAGGGTATAAAAATGGGGAAATTATTTACTAGATTGGGCGATAGCTGTTCACTCAGCTCGCCGCTTCCTTTTTGTGGAGCATTATCACATTTGCTTTCTTCCTAGCCTTCGGGAAGTGGCCAAGTCTGAGTGCCCCATTCAGAAGCACAACCAGAAAAAAAATAATTCGCTGAGGGAAGGATTTCAGGGCATTGTTTGTGATGCCATCAGAACCAGGAGCTTTCCTATTTTTTAATTTGGCTATCACGTTCATCGACTCTTTCATTGTGACAGGGTACACTGGTAAGGAGAGCTGGAGGGGAGAGTGGAGGAAATCTTCCACTATTTCGCACCTGCTCTGCGAAGCGGTCTGGATTGGCTTGAAGCATTCTTCCAAATTTTTAGCAAAAGCCTTTACTCGTTCCTGCGGGATAGAGAACTTTGAAGATGCCTGCCTCTTGAAACGAATTGTTAACAGCCACAAGGTGAAGTTTGAGTCCTGATTAAGAGTAGCTTCTTCGAGCTTCTTATCTAAGGAATTTTGCCTGAAGGCCTTGAGGAGTTTCCGAACCCTGTTCACCATCCTGCGATGAATCCTGTTCACCTCCATCTCCTGGGTGCGGATGAACTCGTATCTGAGCCGGTGTTTAAGTATGATCATCCCAAGGATCTCAGCTGGGAGAGGTTCAGTTTGTCGCCTGAGTGTCGCTCCAGCAGGAGGTTGTTGGAGCTGATTCAGCGGCTGCAGCTCGGATTTTATCGACCAAGAGACCAGCTGATTTATCCAGGTCTGGGATTGTGGCAGCAAGGCTCCTTATATCTTTTTTATAAGGTTTGTCCTCTTGAAGACGGAGTCGTTGGCTTAGACTCTGACTATCCCGGAACGAGCCACCTTCATCTCGAAGCTACTGGGATCAAGGTTGGCGACGAGTCACGTTTGGAATTGTGATGGGCCTGTGTTTAGGAGCAGTTCTTCTAAGGGAAGAGAAGGGTTAGAAGGGACATTCGTATCATCAGCAACATCTTAAACGTTTTCATCCTGCTCAGTGGCTAGAGGGGCGAACCTGTTTGGTGGAGCCCGTCGTGGTGTAAGAGGGCCTGCTTCCTTTTTTTTACCGATCCGTGTATGATTGGGCGGGCCTTTTCTTGTCTGTACTGCTAGGGACGGTCTTTCAGTTTCTAAGCGGCTCCTGAAAGCTCAGAGTTGGAAGTCAGAGCTCAGAGTCCTCTCCAAGCTGGAAGGGGAGCCGATCGTTTGTCATTAATGTACAATTACGAGGCTGAAGTGAAAGTGGCAGTCTTGGACATCCTTGTTTCTCGACCGAGAACACTTGAGAATTTATACTGCGAGAGAGGGGTCAGTTGCACCGATGAACTGATGATTGTCTAGGAGGACGAAGTAGAGGCAGTCGTTGCCGAGGTTGTTGTTGTGGTAGGGCATTTCCAGTTGTTGGGGGAATTTAGGGTCCTGGCTGAGAGTGGTCAAGTCTAAGTTGTCATCCGAATCAGAGTAAGGATAACCGGGAGATCCTATCGCGACTTTTGAGAATTCACCAATATCCTACATAATTACATTTAAATGAGTATATAAGTTGTGAATTTGAGTTTATTGGGTTGATTTGTATGTTTTGATTTTTGTGCCGGAGAGTTTCTCCACTTATTGGGATCGGCCGCAGCGAAGCAGAAGTGCTAGGAAACTCTAGCACTAAACACTGCAGCTTACCCACAGATTTTAGTGGTTGGATGTCACGTGATGATTTGTTTTGGTTCTTGTATAAACATATACGTTTATGGGTGTATAGGCTAGATAGATAACCGTATCACAGTGGGCGATTTGGTCCCGCTAGCGGCATTTAATTAATAACTTCTAAACAAAAATAGATGTTTTCAGCTGGTTTTTTTTCACTGATCAGAAAAAAAGCATAAAATTTTTTAAGTTAAACAATTTTTAAAAATATATTTTTTATTCCCTTGCAGAGGGTATTCTAATTTTGGTCAAAAGTGTGCAACGCAGTGAAGGAGACATCTCCGACCCTATAAAGTATATATATTCTTGATCAGGATCACCTCCTGAGTCGATATGAGCATGTCCGTCTGTCCGTTTCTACGCAAACTAGTCTCTCAGTTTTAAAGCTATCGAGTTGAAACTTTGCACACACCCTTCTTTCCTTTGCAGGCAGTATATAAGTCGGAACGGCCGGGATCGGTCGACTATATCCTATAGCTGCCATATAACTGATTGATCGGAAATGCCATAACTTTGGTGTTTTTTAAGTTAGAGGGTTGGGACTTTCCACACATGTTATATTTGACTAAAATATCTTGTGTACAAAATTACATAAGGATCGGCCGACTATATCCTATAGCTTTCATAGAACGATCGAAATAGGCATAACTTTGGTGTTTTTTAAGTTAGAAAGATGGGATTTGGTACAGATTCTATTTTGGGAAAAATAATTCAATATGCCAAATTTCATAAGGATCGGCCGACTATATACGATCCGCTACATATCTAATAATTTAAGATGCGTGGCGCCACCTAGCGGACTGCGACTGAACTGCAAGGGTATAAAAACTTCGGCTCCGCCCGAAGTTAGCTTTCCTTTCTTGTTTTTTATTTATTTTTTTTAATTAAAATTTTTTTTTTTTTTTTTTTTTTAAATAAAAATTTTGTTTTACTTTTATTTTATTTAAACTTTAATTAACATATTTCATAAATAAACTTTATCTAAAAAATGCCAGAATGTTATTCGGAATCATCAGAGAGAGGCATATCCAGATGTTTTATTAGAAGCAAACTCATAACATCATCATCCATAATAATGTTTTTTTGTAGAGAAAATTGCAGACCCATTTGACAATGACGTTATCAAGGGGTCGGAAGAAACTAATAAGGCATTTAACACATCTTCCATGGTATTTTTCCTGCCATTTTTCCTTGTATTGCTCTCTCGTACATTTCGGAAGTCCTTGTTCCTGGCTTCAAGAGCTTCCTCGGACATCATATCAATTGGAAGGCAAAAATGGCTTATAATATCTGCTCCATGAATTAAAATTCTGTGAACAGAAGATGGCATATAAAACCAGGGATATGATTTTACAAACAATTCGGCAGTTTCCAATGCGTAAGACCGGAATGCATCCGAATTTATTTCGTGGCAGCATGCTAGTGTTCGTAAGATTACACTGAATCGATGTATTAAATTATAGCATATTCCTGTTATACGAGCAGCCAAATTTGGTTGAACGAAAAACCTCCTTTCAGTTTTCCGTTATTCGTACTACTAGCAGTAGCAATTGGTGTATCTACCAGAAAATGCATCTCTTCCCTCAGCTTCTGATGAATAATTCTTTTCATCGACAACATCTTTGTCAACACCACGCTTGCCACTTTTGAATCGGAATTCTATATGTAATGTGCAAAACACACTGGAAATACCTAATCCAGGCGTGAAGACTTGATAACCCATATTCAAAGAGGTTTTCATTAAAAGACAAGCTCTTCACCAAATTCAGATCGTTCATATTCTTAGGAGTTGCCTTACATATTCCGCATGTTTGCGAAGAAGATCCCGATATAACATTGAACGTTTTGCCATCAAGCATGGTCATATGGAATTGGAGATCAATTCTAAAGCCACTCAATAATGATGTTAAAATATTTGAAATTTGGCTTTTAATAAAACAGTACCAAATACAAAGTTTACCATGGCAGCAAACTTCTCGTTGGGATGACTTCTGAGTGCCATACCATAAAAAGCACCCTTTTTGCTACTGACATTTTTCCTAAATAGTACCATAGTTTGAAGGCTAGCAGGTAATAGCAGTTGATATTTCACATTTTGGACAGCACTGAATCACACTTTCGGCTAATAAAAGAGTTAGACTGAATCCACTTGAATCCGGTAAGTTCTACTCCACGAAAGACAGGTGTACGCTAATCCGGGCTAGTTGTTAATACACTGAATTTCCACTACGTTTTATGAGCTACACATTTATAGACTGGTCACAAACATTGAGTTTTTTGTAATACATACATTGAAGATAATAAAAAGCAAAACTTTTAACAAATTCACTAAAAAATGTAAATTTCCGAGGAACTCAAATTCAATGCGCGCAAAGAGAAAAAATTGTGTAAAGCTCTTTGCAAAATCATATTGTGTGTTTGACCGCTCACAGCATATGACCAGCTGATCGTAGAGCATTTAAAAAGCTTTTAAAAATCTTATCAAAGCATTTGCTATCCATATGTGAAAAAATATTAACGTTTTTTTAAATTTGAAAATTTGAATTAAATGCCGCTACCGAGACCAAATCGCCCACTGTGCGTATGTGCAGATGCGCAGGAACGATTAATTTCCCAAAAAAGACAGGTGAACGAGACAGACACTTATGCCCGGGGTTATCAGTTATGATATACGAAACAGCTAGATTGACCGTATTATTTTCATAATCATACATGGGCAAGTTGTTAAACGTTAATAATGATCATATTAGAAATATTTTATCCCCATTAAAGGTACACCACCGATTTCCCAGTAGCGAAACTGTTTTATGCACCGCAATAAAAGTGGTAGCGGGCACTCCTGATGCAGTTGATCTCGAAATGTAAAAAATGTTCCACGCATCTAATACTTATGTCACCTCTCTCTGCAAAAAATTATTGGGCATAACCCCGTGCTAAGAATGCCAATGCTTCAGAGAATAAAAAAATAAAAGCCAGAAGCGAATCCAAAACATCAAAAATGAAGTAAAGTCATCCGGATCATCGGATATCTGGATCGCAGTTGGCGTGGGAGTAAACTTTTTAACCAGCCGTTTCATCCTACTCAATATCCTGTGGAGGAGAAGCATGGGAAATGCAACAGGTTGTCGACTTTTAAGGGGGGAAAAGGGTACCATAAACAAACATCCGGTAGATTCTTGGATCACCTTAGTGTTTCTAGATGCCAAGTCAGCATACCCGCCTTTGGAAGCTGTGCCTGATTTGCGCAAGAGCGCAAATACGTCAGGAAAGATCAGCACCGAGATGACAGAGAGAAAAATCCTGCCTAGCCGGAACATGCAAGAACACAGGAATGGAAACCAAAGTGTCAGAGATTTGCAAAACCGCACAAATGCCCGCCGGAGCAACAAAGCGCAACAGAGCAATGGGAACAGATGCAACGACACGCCTTATCTCGGAAAAGTTAGCGGATGGCCGGCGGATATATATGAAAAATCGCCGGGAAACGTGTAGCGACAAGAAGTCTGGTTAAGTTGACGATTTCTGCGGAGAACTCTGCACGACATGAGGACCTTGGAAGATTATAAAAAAACAGCGTTCTCGGGCCAAAAAGACGGCTAAAACATAATACATCACAGGATTACTAAGAAGGACGACATTCCAATTGAAACTAAGGGGACATTCCAAAAAAAACTAAGGGGATAACAGCGAATATGGAAGAACTGTTAGAGGACGGGTGCATCGAGCTATGAAGTAGCGCGTACAACGCTAGTGTGTCAATTGGAGAAAGAAGTCTGTCTATAAAAGCGGCTCAGCAATGAAAATTCAGCCATTTCGACCAACAACTGGAGGGAAAGATGATAACACCCACACCTGCGGTCTTTTAAAACGAAAGTGACCTCGAGATCATCGGCGTACACATAAAAAAAATATTAATAGAAAAAAAAGAGACTAAAAAAGGGTGGGAAGACAAAAAACCAGGAAAATTGGAAAATATATATAAAAAACACAATATGAAAAATATTAACAGAAAAACAAGAATGGAAAGCTAACTACGGACACAGGCGAAAGTACCCTTACAGTTAAGGTTGTCCCATATCCGATCGTTAAGTAATATGGCGGCTATAGGATATATTCAGCCGATGGTTATGAAATTTAGCAGAACAGATAAGATTGCCCAAAATGGTATCCGAAGAAAGTTCCATTCTAGCTCAAAAGACAGTGTGACACTGATTACATTCATAACATACGTCTAACAGAGTACATTCGAATCGAATAGAATGAATTGAATGGAATGATGGAAATGAAATGACATTGTATGAGTGTAAGCTTGTGTTTCTCTCGTAATTTAAGACGTCAAACGAAATGACAGAGAATAAACGAAACGAAAATGGAAATGAGAAATTTGGTGGCAATTCGCTGCATTTTGGTGGCAATTCGCCAGCTTAAGGCCAACACTCCTCTCCTGAGGTTTCCGCATCTAGCGACGCTATTTCTGGTTCAGCGTACGCCGCCGTCAATTCTCTCGTCGCTAAGAATCGTTTTGGTGATGTGGTATTGCTAGCCACTGCCAATATTCTTCTGCGAAGGAACAGACACTCCAATTTTATTTACACAAGAGATATATTGAACTCACACCTTCTTTATGTCCAGGCACCCACCCAACATTTAATTATTGTCCTTATCGCGGACTGATTTTAAATAAAACTACTACTGAATGAAAAAAAAAACTGTTAATATTCTGGAATGATGGAAATGAAATGACATGTGTAAGCTTGTGTTTCTCTCGTAATTTTAGACGTCAAACGAAATGACAGAGAATGAAGATGGGGAGAAGTGTAAAGAGATTATACCTTCCCACACAAAGGCAAAGACAGAAGACGGCTTTAAGGAGGTGAGGCGGGCCAGTCAAGCAAGGAAGGTATCAAGGAAGCCGGAAAGCCGACTAGGGTTTTTCGTTTTAGTCTCTCAGTTCTATTTTGTATTTATTTTAACAGAGAGCACTTAGCTGATAAGATTCCATCGCCACCCTCTCATCGTAAAACTTTAATTGATGCAACAGCTCCGCACCTTTCCGGAGCCACGTCGTCAGCGCTCTAGGAGCGACATTGTTACCCGGTCGTCAATTGTTAAATAAACCAAAATTGTTGTTTTGGTTGATTTTACATTTTTGCTTTTGCTTCGCCTGTGACTCCCGTTTTTTTCGACTAAAAATTAAAATTAAAAATTCCTTAAAAGCATATTTGGACTTACTTTTGTTGAATCCTCTTGCATTTTAGTGTGTTCGGCTATAAAACGAACACAAAAACAACTTTTATGAATTTTGGGCGGACACTTCGAGTGGGAAAATGCTGGATTGGTCAATATCGGGCTTTTCATTCCAGAAGACATTATATCAATGTCAGGGGCTCCTATTTCATCGGAGTTACAATGAGTAAGTGGTGGAAGAGACCCATGCACTTGACAGCTTCCACCAAATGGTCCATTAGCAGTTAGACTGTAAGGTTAAAAAAATATTAAGTATAATATACTAAATATAAGATTTTTGATAGCCGAATTAAATTGAAAAAAAAAATAAACAAAATAATAAAAATGGATAATACCCTTTTGGGTAAAATCCTGAGCTTTCATCAGTTCAACTCATTTTATATCTTTCATAACACTTTACTTTATATCTTTCATATCTTTAAACTTCCTTAGAGACTCCAGGACTTAGACGGATGTCAAGGGGGACGACTAGGCAGTATTTTTTGCTCCACCCTTCCACATAGATCCGGCTATATCGATCCTAGTTACGCCTACACCTTCAAGGCTGCTGAGTGCCTTGTGGCGATCAGTCTCTTAAAAGCATTGCCTAACAGGCAGATTGACCTATATGTTGACGTCTCGTCCCTAGGCAGAGGTACAGGGCTTGTGGCTGGAAATAGTGACGCCCAGATGGACCACAGCACGCCCGGGTCTATGGGATCCTGGGCATACTTTAATGTTATACATATGTGCGTTATACCACTAACCGTACAAAATATGGTTGGTGGTAATGCGCACTGCATATTGCTTACCCGTGAACTATAGGAACTTTAACCACATTTTCATTTAGACAATTTGCATATTTGTCATTAAATATGCGTTTAGAAAACCTTTAAAATTATTGGGATTAAAGAATCGTGTCCTGGGGAACAAACAATCAAACAAAAAACAGAAAAAATTAAGCAAGTACGGCTATATAAAAAACTCCTACAATCCATAGGAAATCCGAATACAGACAGGCGGACATGGCTATATTGACGCGGTTGTTGATGCTGATCGAGAATATATATATTCCATGGGGTCGGATATGTTTACACGAATACAATTTACCCTTGTACTCTATGAGTACTGGGTATAACAAAAAAAAGAGGGTGTTAGCACGTAGTACTAAAACATCCCTAGTTTGGCAAAACGAGCCGCCACAAGACCGGCTGATAACTGAGGTAAGATCTATGCTCTGGGAGCTACTCTACCTTTTGTAACTTACCTAGCGGCGGAGTAACAATGCTCGTATTTATACATGATACAATACACTCAATTGTATACCATACCTCTGCTATGGAGGAGATCGTTGTGCACACGCACCAGACAGCCTGGATCAGGATTCCTTTGACTGGACCTTGGTTCTTGAGGCTCCTCGCTTTGCATGGTCACGCTTTTTCATCGCTGTTGTGCGCTTTGAGACTAGGCTACTGCACTATTGCTGTTGTTATGCGGGATCCCGGATCCCTTGCAGGGATCGAAGCGTTCCATGCCGTCTTCGTTGCTTGAATGACCCACATCAAAACCTTAAACCCCTTCCCTGGCTTTACCCGTCCCAGCCACCTGTCTTGGCGTGTGGGGAGCTTTAATGTCTTTACACTTCCTCCCATTTTCGGGAAAAATTGTTTTATATACTCGCTGCTGCCTGTGTGTGGATCTCTTCGTCGACTTCCCCCCTCTTCGGGGACGACAGGGTGGTTCCCGTTTTTTTTTTTATATTTGTTTATTTTTGATTATTATTATTATTATTTCTTATTATATTTTATTATTTTTTCTTAATTTTTGTCAAAAGTGTGCAACGCAGTGAAGGACATCTCCGACCCTATAAAGTATATATATTCTTGATCTGGATCACCTCCTGAGTTGATGTCAGCTTTTCCTACTGTCCGTCTGTTTGTTTCTAGTCTCTCAGTTTTAAAACTATCGAGTTGAAACTTTGCACACATCCTTCTTTTCTTTGCAGGCAGAATAATTTAGAGGGTTGGAACTTTCCTCACATGGTATATTTGGCCAAAATATCTGATTTACAAAATTTCATAGGGATCGGCCGACTATTTATTTCGAACAATCGGAATTGGCTTAACTTTGTTGTCGTTTAAGTTAGAAAGATGGAACTTGATTTCAGATTCAGACTTGAGGTACAGATTCCATTTTGGACAAAATAATCTGATTTACCGAAATTCATTAGGATATAACTGAACGATCGGAATTGGCATAACTTTAGTGTATTTTAAGCTAGAATGATGGAACTTTCTACAAATACCATTTTGGGCAATCTTATCTGCTACATTTCATAACCATCGGCTGACTATATCCTATAGCCGCCATATAACTGATCGACCGGAAATGGCACAACCTCAAATGTAAGGGTATATCAACATCGGCTCCGCAAAAATGTAGCTTTCCATTCTTGTTTTTCCTTTAATATTTTTTATATTGTGTTTTTTATATATATTTGCCAATTTTCCTGGTTTTTTGTCTTCCCTTCCTTTTGTTTGTCTCCCATTTATTTCTCTTAGTACATTTTTTTCTATTAATATTTCTTTTATTTGTCAGGCGGTCGCGCCGATGATCTCAAGGACACTTTTGTCTTAAAAGACCGCAGGTCTGTTGTTAACATCTTTCCCTCCAGTTCTTGATCGAAATGTCTGCATTTTCATTGCTGAGCCGCATTTATAGTTCTTCCATATTCGCGTTTATCCCCCTAGTATTTTTGGGTTGCCGCTGTTATTATTGGGATGTCGTCCTTCTTGGTAATCTTGTGATGTATAATGTTTAAGCCGTCTTTTCGGCCCGATAACGCTATTTTTTTTACAATCTTCCAAGGTTCTCATGTCGTGCAGAGTTCTCCGCAGAAATCGTCAACTTCACCCGACTTGATTTTTGGGCCATTCGCTAACTTTTCCGGGATAAGGCGTGTCGTTGCATCTGTTCCCATTGCTCTGTTGCGCTTTGTTTCTCCGGCGGGCATTTGTGCGGTTTCGCAAATCTCTGACACCTTGGTGTCCATTCCTGTTGTTCTTGCATGTTCCGGCTAGGCAGGTTTCTTCTCTCTGTCATCTCGGTGCTGATCTATGTACCTCTTCTCGAAGGCGGGCGTCACCGCCGGGGGTCAAAGCAGGGGGTGACGACAAGTGTAACGATCTGTTGTTGTTGTTCCTTTGCTGGCAACAAATTCCGCGGCTAGTTCACAGAGTTTGTGGCAACGTTCCACCGAATTAATAGATTTGACGTGACTGCCCGAGCCCAGAAATCGTTCGGACCCATTGTTCGAAATTATATTTTTAAAAACGTTATAATTGTATGGACTTTTTTATGGCTAAGGTTAGCGCGACGGCGGTAGGCTACTTAGGGATGAACTCTCCGGTGTAGAGTAGGAAGTCTAGGGGGTCTATCTCTGCGACCCATCCCTCGTCGGCTGTATCAATGACTGGACTTAATGGAATCGCCCGTCCACTTTCACGGACTCGTCGTCGGATGAACTCGGCTGATGGGGAACCCATACTTGTGCCATCGATGTTGCCTGGTGCCATGCGCTGCCCAGTTGGCATGATAAGCTCCCGCCGGGTTCCTCGTCTACCAGAGCGAATCGGCCCAATGGTCGGCGACTTACGTCTGACCGGTGGTTCCGGTGTCTGTGTATTCTGGCTGTGTGTTTTTAGACTCATCGTCGTCGTCGTCGTATTCTGGGTTGTTGGTGTTGGTTGTTGGTGATCGCTCATGGGTGGTATTCCTTGATGTCCCCTTGATGGTGTGCTATCATCGTCCTGATCGTGTGATTCGCCCGCTCTGGAGGGTTCTGTTGAGGAGTGTATGGGACCGAAAACTCTAGTTGAATGCCTCTTCGCTTGCAGAAATCGCTTCCTGGGTAACCCAAACCTTGATATTATCCTCTCGCAAAATCCCAGCTCTAGTTAAGCGAAGGTGGCCTCTTCAGGGGGATGATCTCCACCCATTTTGAGAAGAAATGGAAGAACACAAGGAGCATGCTCTACCCTAGCCTCTCTATCGGGTTACGTGACAGTGCTTCTGCTACAACGTTGTATTTTCCCTACCTGTAGATCACATCAAATTGGTATTTCTGCGATGCGTTCAGTGGGATTGTTTATAGAGTTCAGCCACTTGAGGGCGAGGCGATCTGTAATCACGTCATACTTGTATCCCTCGATGTGGCAGCGTAGTTTGCGCATGGCCCAAACAATGGCCAGCCATTCCTTTTCCGTAGCGGAGTAGCTTTTCTCTGCTCGATCTAGTCGTCGGCTTGCGTATGCGATGACCCTTTCGTTCCCGTTGATGGTCTGAGTTAGGACTGTTCCTAGTCCTGTGTCGCTGGCGTCCGTCTGTAGCTGAAACTTGTGTTCGAAGTATGGGCACGCCAAAACAGGAGCCATGCCTTCAATACTTCGAAAGCCTCTTTTTGCTGGTTCTCCCTGGTCAATTTTACTTATTTTCATAGTAGGCGCGACAAGGGTTGACGATGAAGGCGAAGTTCTGGACAAAACCTCGATACCACGACGCGATTCCCAAGAGGAGTCGTAATTCCGGGGGTTGTAGCTTCTTGATTGCGGCTACTTTGTCCGGATCTGTTCTGATCCCGTCGGCGCGAATGTTTTGGTTGGCGGCTCGTAGTCGGCGGAAGACCTCTCGAAGGTTCTGGGCGTGATTTTCCCACGTTGCTCTGATGATGTCGTTCAAATATGCGAAGGCGTACGGGTCCGTGGTTGGTTCAATGACGCTGTCCAAGGCTCGATGAAACGTTGAGGGCGCAGAATGAAGTCGTGGATGCGGGTACGCATAATCTACTCCACGGCCGGGGTCTCGGGTTCTAACGCTGTTTCAATGGTGTGTCGTGCCGCAAAGTGATCGAATGCTCAGCGATGTGAGTGGGGCCGATGAGTTCCTCAAATGGTTGGAGCTCCTCCTTTAGAAACTGGACGGTCCGCGCATCGAGTGGGTCCTCGATAACTTTGGACGGCAGCGGGTCTTCCACTAGTGTGGCCAAATATAAATGAGAGCATTCCCCTGCTGCCCCGGCGCGATTCTGTGTGGTTCTTTGCGAAGCGGTGCCACGGCATGCAGGGTGATGGTGGGCACGTGATGTTCCGTCCCGCTCCTGCTGCATGGCTGGCCTTTCCTCTGGTTCCGGACCTTCGTTAGTGGTCTTGGAGCGGGTGGGGGTCCGGCGAGTTCCTCCCTGCTGGTCTGCGTTCGTGGTGCTGCTATTGGCCGTGCTATTATTCTTCCTCCAGACAACTGAAGTGGCGCGTCTAATAGCATGGGACTAACGCTTGCTCTCGTCGTGTGCGAAGACATCGTCCGTTTCTCATGGGTCGATTGCAGTCAATGGTCCTTATGTCCCTTCGTCCGTAATCCCTGCAAAAGTGTATGCGTGGATGGTGCATTCTTAAACTCGTATCGCCCGATGAAAAGTTGGTACTCAAGTAGTAGGTTGATCCGCTAGAGCTCCTGCTCGACTGAGTACTTGGCCTGTTGCATTATGAGCCGTAGTTCCACTACAAATACCTTGAAGGGCTCTCCGGAATCCTCGAGCCGCTGGTAATGTCGTAGAGCAAGGAAAAATTCCAAGATCTTCCTCAGGCTGTGACGGTGGACCCACGTCGCTGAGTCGTAACTCTGATCAGCGCCCTCCGGCGTTTCCTTGTTGTCGCTGTTTCTTGCTACCTGCTTTGCATGTGTGTCGTGGCTACGGGCGTGGGACCTTATTCTACGTCGTTGATAAACGTACTCAGGCGGGGTAAGCTTTGCCCTCGATGGGTGTGGATTGGCGTCGGCATGTCAGCGGTGGCCAATTCCTCTACTACTTAGCTCTCACTCCCTTTCTCCTTATTTCTTTAAAATCCCTTTCGATGGAATCATGGGTCTTTAGGCCATGCTATCTATCTCAGAAGACGACCCCTTTTTGATGGCAGAAATTATACCTATTCAAGTCCCTGCTCAGGAGCCAAACTATAAGGTCTTGCGCAGAGATATCCTCGGAAACCATGTTACATCATCAGGGCTAACGTGGGCTTGTGAGGGCAGGTCCTCAATAATGCCCGTTGGAGCTGAACGATCGAGAAGAGTCGGCGACTAACATTTGCCATAATATCAATAAAGATAAGACAAACTAAATCGATTATGTTTTAGGGACAAATTTATGCAGTATCTGTTGTCTGACCCGACATTTTCTGCCAGTTGGGGCCTGTCCTTCAACTTCATCGATAAGGGGCAATAGGCAAAGCTTAGACACTGTGCGCTTGGTGATTCCAGATGCGGTTCTAATCTCCCTCACTAGAGACGCTTCATTTCGACCAGGGACAAGTGCATAATTCTCGGCATAAGGGTAGGTTGCCGTCCATGACTCCTTCCAACGGGCCCAAAAACGCTGCTGTAGGCAAGACACATGCTGCCAGCTGTCCATACGATTAAAATTAAGCTTTGTGAGATAAGGCTCGATGGAGCTGACTGTCAGACCACAAGTTAATAAATGGACTGGCGTTAAGACGTCAAGGTCTGCAGGTGAGAGGGGTGAGTCATTCTCGATTTTATCCTTAGCTCTAAGCTCTTAGTGGGTAACGGAGGCTCAGCGCCCACCACTGTCATCAAGAACAGGAGAGAAGTTCTTGACATTACCCTATTCTTGTACTCCCTGGCTGACGCAGTCACCAGTTGGAGGTTAACTTGGAAAACTTCACTAAGCTAGCAGTACCCAATCCTAGGAAGCCAAATTGGGAGCTCTATAACAAGATACTAAATAGATCCTTAGGGGAATCACATACAATTGCTGCACCAACATCCAGGGGTAATCAGAGGCCTCGCGCCTACGAAAAATCATCTCAAATATATGAAGATTCCGGATTGGCAGTGGGCTACATCAAGCCGGGAATCCCTTAAAACTTTTATCAACCCACACTTCTCAGGTTTCTGCATGAAAAGGACAACCCTGGAGATGCTTAACCTGCAACACCAGGGAACACTCGAATACATTCTAAGTAATAAGAATTTTAAATAGTTTTAAACCCTTCAAACGTCCGAGCCGGGCGGCATTTTAGCGGCAACTATCAATGGCCGGGGTTAGACAATGGATCAAGAAGATCTTCAGCACAGTCTTCACTACTGGCTTAGTGCCAGAAGTGTGGTTGTTTTTATACCCAAGGACTATAGACCTATGAGTCCCTCGTCCTTCCTTCTTAAGACAATCTTATCTTCATCTTCATCTTCATTCCGGTATCTTCATCTTCATCTGACCCAAATGGCATCTCGGGTTCCCAGAATGCCTATAAGAAGGGCCGATCCTCAGAAAAAGCCCTTCACGAGATTACTATGATCGCCGAAGGAGCGCTCAATAGCAAGCAATATACTCTAACTGCCTTTTTAGACATTGAAGGTGCTTGAATAGGCTTGGAGATAATCCAAACCTGCAGCAAACCGGAAGGCCTAAAATGGGGGAAGTCCCTGAAGATAGTCAGATGGTTATACACGGCGATCATTAGACCAATTCTATTCTACGGGTTTGTAGCCTGGTGGCATTTCCTGGATAAGACCTTATGCAGAGAAAGGTTCAGGAGAACGCAGCATATGGCAGAGGTCTGCATCACACGTAGTCTACGTACTACACCTAGCGATGCCATATACCTTACCGTAGACCTACTACCATTGGAACTGATTGATAACCACACTGGCAGCAATAAAACTGCAAGAAGCGAATCTATGGAGAAAGGCTAGTTTTGGTCATACCAGGCTGGACCTACACAACTTTCTGCCTGAGGGAGGTACAGACTACTGTAACCCCGTCGATCAACCCACCCTAAGTCCCCAGCACTTACAGGCAACCAGGACACCATATGTTTCTTTTCGGAAATTCAGGCACCACTTAAGGCACTGGACGGCACTGAACTGGCGAACCTTAGCGATCTTACAGAGATCTCTCTGCGCGGCCTGTTAGCCTTCATTAGGAAAGCTGGTTAGGACCACAAGCCGCCACAGGAAGGATACGCATAGGTAGATAGGAAGAGGGCCTTTGCGGTAAAGCAAGGATGAATTTTATTTTGTTTATTTGAGAGGTCGTGCAACCAAAGCATTTCTGTGAGGATCAATTCGTCGATGTAATATTCTAATAGAAATTTAGATACCTTCAGAGTTTACGTTTTAAAACGTATTTGAGGGGGAATTCGTGGAAGACACAGAAAATTTGGATTCCTGGGATTCCAGCATTGGTATCAGAAGATTCATTGTACCCATTAAGTGTTGCATATTTGTTTGCTTGAACCTTAAGACTTTGTTTGCAATTAATATTATGTGGTGTAACATTATATGGATTATATCCAGCTGGCTGTAGGTAGACTCGTGGGTTCTGTTGTGGTACGTAGGCCCTAAGCATAGAAAACTCCTGGTATCGTGATTATTGGTATTGTTTATTGTGCATTTCAATTATATCCAAAGCATAGGATTGCTTATTTTTGCCCATTGGTTATTTCTGCATATCTTTACATATTTAAAGTTCAAATTCAGTTCTCCGTTTATCTATTTTTATTTATCTGTTAACACTTGTGATGTATCCCTCTCGCATTCGATTTACTTTATATTAACCATTTCGGTACAGTACTGAAAAGATAATTTGTATTTGGTTATTAATTCATAAAATGAAAATCTGCTTGACCAGTAAGCCGATTTCATCGTCCCTGGGCATCTTTTCTTATTGGATAGGTGAAAGTGTTTAACATGCAAATTATGCCTCCATTATTGTTGCATTAGTGTCGGGCTGTTAAAGACGGAATGCGTTTCTTTATAAAATAAGCCAAGAGTGGGTTAAAACAGTAATTCTGAGATCAACTAAGTGCACTCGATATTCAAATCAAAAGCCTACAGATGTTGAAGGAGCTTAAAAAACTCTCTTCTAGGGATATTGCATCTCCAGAATACCTGATTGACCCGCAATCATGCAGCCGCTTCTTTCCTTTGCCACTCCTAGAGCAGGAACGGGGAATCAAGTTTCTCGTCTCCTGAATTTTCCGTTGATCAGGAAAATTCCGCCTGTAAAATAGATATTTGTCTGCCCCTCATACCCCGAGACTGACATCTCGGTTTATATTGTGATCAGATTAGATAATTTCCAACACGCCAAGAAAGGTGGCGAGGGGGGCAACAGCGGGGGGGACAGGCAAGCTGGCACAGATGCGCGCACGGAAGAAGGCGAAAGAGGAATCACCGTGAAACGAAACGGTCACGTGCGGGCCACCGCGGGGACGGCGGGGAACGAAGCGGCCCACGACAGTGCAGCTATGTTTGTGGGGGGGAGGGGGAGGGGCAATAAAAAAAAGCACGCCACCAAGGATTCGAGGAAAAATACGCGCAGAGGTCCACGCCGAGGCAAAGGGCGGTAAGCGAGTCGGAGAAGCTCATTCAAAGTCTGGCGGTGCCAGAAAACATCGGAAACAGCATCGAGGTGCACCGTTCAAGGAATGTATGGTGGACCTTCAGACGCTAATGAAGTCACTTGGAAAGTCCACGAAGGAGGTGATTCAAAGCCTGGTGGAGAACTGCATGCCGAGTACGCAAGGCCATACGCATGCGCATCGCTCAAGGAGGTTATGGGTCTAGCCGAGGAATTCGAGGAGTTTGCCTTGGAAGAAGAGGTCTTCAATAGGCAAGCCTCCGCGGTAGACAGAAGGTGGCCAAAAGAGGAACTGCACCAGAAACCACCGCAGAAACAGAGCCCCCAGGACAAGGATGGGGGAAGAGATGGCAGCCTCAGGATCGATGCCAAATGCGGCAGCAACAGCAGCCGAGTCAACAACAGACAGCCCCAAGGCAACAGTAGCCGAGTCAACAATTGGCGGCAAACCAAAGTCAAAGACATCCGAATCTGCAGTAGGCAGTAGCGACGCCTAGACAGGAAAATATAGAGATCGCGAGGTGCTGCCTCTCAGAACTAGTTGGTGGTTTATCAGGAGACAATCAGCAGTTAGCGGCGGTCGTCAAGGTCGGAGGTGCAGAAGTGAAGGCCATGATAGACACCGTGGCAACGGCTAGCTTCATTTTAGAAAAGCTAGCGGAGAATCCGGGAATCGCCGGAGAGCGGTGAGCAACAAGGAGACTACTAAAGTTGGCCAACGGGAGCCACACAGAGACTCAAATGGTACTCCAGTGAACAGTGAGTTATGGCAACAAGTAAAAAATATTTGAAAATGTTGGTGTTGCCAGGCATGGGACACAGCGCGGTGCTTGAATGGGATTTCCTCCCAGAATTTGGCACAACAATAAACTGCACAGGCCACCAAGTCAGGGTCGCTAAACCGTTAAACGATCGAACGAAAGGGAACAAAGTGGGAGTGGACGGCAAGACACAGATGAGACCATACCTGGAGGGGTACCAGTTCGACGTGATCACGGATCATAAGGCGCTGAAATGGCTGAATAATATAGAGAGCCCATTTGGAAGGATCTCGAGATGGGTCTTCGAAATGCAACAATATGATTATGTTATCAGTTACAGAAAAGGCAAGATTAATGTAGTTGAAGATGCACTTTCCTGCCAGCCGATAGTAGAAAAGTAGTAGAAAAGACGTGGAGTGCTGGGAAGAGTGTTGGGACTTGTGCCAGCATAAAATATCATAATTATTTCTATTTAATTCTCTCAGTGTAACATCATGGTACTGGAGCCGTTGGAAATTGCGATGCGCAAGAAATTCACCACACTCCAGGATGAGTTAGAGCGATTAAGCTCTAGTGAAATTGGGAGGGAATTATTCTGGAAGTTCTCAGCTTGCCGCTGATGTGCGCGTTGATATTCAGGTGGGAATGGCAAGGTACTCCATAAGGGTGCCTGAACACCCTACTCGTCTTGACGGCACCACTGGTCCCATTGCTCCGTCATTGACAAACCAACCATAGAGGCTACGAAAGTGCATGGCGGTCTGTTGGAAAATCGTCGCTTATGCAGTCAGGATTCTTCGCTGGACCGCGACATCCAATCGGGTTCTCAGGATATGAAATTGGAGCGAAACCTGAACAACGATCACGATAGCCAGGACGTGTCCAATTGCGTCTCATCAGTACCCCTGCCATCCACCGCTTCCCCCGTGGTCGCTATTTCAGTTATCTGACAGTTGTCTGCGATGGATTTTCTGAAGCTGCTGTACTTAATCCCTCATCTGACCCGGGATTTGGATTATTGTCACCGTTGCCGATTAAGTCAGCGCCCAGGTCTGACTCCATTCTGGGCTCTAGCTTGTACCCTTCCATTGGGGGGAGGTCGCCCGCATCGCTGCTGCCGCCGTCTGCAGCTTCCAAGGTGGCTGCTGCTCCAGTCGTGAATGCTCCCGATCCTGCAATCGAAAGGTGCGCCTACGCGCAATTTCGGAAAGAAGTTTCCTTCCACTCTCGCCACTCTATTGTCACCTGGCTCGAGCGCTGTCTGGATCTAGATGGACACGGCAGCCTGCAACTGAGAATTATGGACCTTGAGATCATCAGCAATATTATGTGATGAAGCTGTTTCATGCCCCTAAGGATTTTTTGTTGAAAGATGGAATTCAACGGGGGGATGATGTTGGGACTTGTGCCAGCATCAAATATCATAATTATTTCTATTTAATTCAGTGTAACTAGCCGTAGCGGTCCACTAATTGCCCGTTATCAGCTGTTCTATATTCTTTGTTTCTCCCAGATTCGCATGCGCTTTGTTGTTCTTTTGTAGCGCATGCACTTCGGGAGCTTTGGTGGAGCTTCTGCGAAAGCTCTTTTAGGCACTTGTATATTCGGCGTTGCCGAATTGACCCATTATAAATTGAATTGTAATTTTAACCTCGTTTTATTAATTCGATCGCTATTAAAACGCTGATAGCTCTACAGCGAGAAAACCCACAGAAATGTCCAGAGTACGTAGAAGAGGCAGGCCTGGTTTAACGACATGTTCCGCATAGAGCCGGAAGCGCAGAAGTAGTATCATGGAAGCTGTGTGTACCGATGGATATGAGGCAGCACGTGCTGAAGGAGAACCACGACGCACCGACAGCGGGACATCTAGCGAAAAACAATTGCGAAAATAGTAGCACGCTTCTTCTGGCCAAGGATGCAAAGGGACATAAGGAAGTATATCAGGAAGTGCGAGACATGCATGCGGTATAAACCAAGTTAGATACAGGCCGCAGGGAAAATGCTGACACAGATCCCAGAGGAGCCATGTGCGACGGTATGTGCGGACTTCGTGGGACCTTTGCCCAGATCCAAGCATGGAAACACCATGCTGTTGGTGATGATCGATCGGTTTTCAAAATGGACAGAAATGGTCCAAATGCGGAAGGCCACAACTGAGACGCTGCAGAAGGCTATTCGGGAAAGGATTGTCGCGAGATACGGGGTGCCAAAGGTGATGGTGACAGACAATGGTGTCCAGTTCACCAGTAGGAGCTTCAAAAAATTTCTCGAGGAGCTCTGAGTTTGTCATCCATTTACCGCAACATACACGCCGCAGGAAGGTTTCGCGACAAAGTTAGCGCCAAAGAACAGTGGTGAACTTTGTGTCGCCAGTAATTGCTGTGCTACGTCACGCTGGCATAAGGAAGGAAAAAAAATGAATAAAATAAGATAAAATTTAAACCACAAAAAAAACAAGAACGGAAAGCTAAC
The DNA here is from genome assembly GCA_021223865.1 of Drosophila pandora. Lineage (NCBI taxonomy): Eukaryota > Metazoa > Arthropoda > Insecta > Diptera > Drosophilidae > Drosophila > Drosophila pandora. The sequence goes on from JAJJHT010012836.1 coordinate 516,040, forward strand.
TTCGGGCGGAGCCGAAGTTGATTTACCCTTGCAGTTGTGCCATTTTCGGTCGTTCAGTTATATGGCAGCTATAGGATAAAGTTGGCCGATCCTTATGAAATTTGAGATTATTTTGTCCAAAATAGAATCTGTACCAAGTCCCATCTTTCTAATTTAAAAAACACCACCAAACACCAAAGAAACATGTGTGGAAAGTCTCAACCCCCTAACTTAAAATTCACCAAAGATATGGCAGTTCCGATCAATCAGTTATATAGCAGCTATAGGATAAAGTCGACCGATCCCGGCCGTTCCGACTTATATACTACCTGCAAACATAAGAAGGATGTGTGCAAAGTGTTAACTCGATAGCTCTAAAACTGAGAAACTAGTCTGCGTAGGAACGGACAGACGGACATGCTTATATCGACGAAGCGAGATTGGCAGGCAATATATAAGGAGGGCCCCTGGAGCAAATCGGGACCGAGTCTTCTAGGGAAGCTGGAAGAGTTGAGTAAAAGACCCCCCGTGGGTAAGTCTGACTTTCAAGCGGGAAAGTTTCCTTGGAGGAATTAGGAGTATAGGCTGAAGGACCCCCGTGGGTAAGTCCGACAGTCTCAAGTGCGGGATTTAAAGCGAGTGCGCAAGGATCTGCGATCAGTAGCTTAAGAACCCCCTGGGGTAAGTCCGGCGGCAGAACGCGAATCAGCCAAGAAGTAGAAATCAAGGAGCAAGTGGGAAATCGATCAAGGATCCGCAGCGGAACTAAAGCCCAAGGGTAAAACGAGTCGGGCTGGGTTATTCCCGGACACGACAGGTATCCTGGTATCATAGCGATAGCGACGGATCGGCCTGGCGTACGCCTTGTCGATTCCTGACCGTTAAGACCAGGTGTGATCCTGTAAAGCGAGAGGTAGCCAGCTCGGGAACTCAAGAGTCAAGAGTCAAGAGAATCGTGTTTCAGGCGCTGGGGCGTACGCAAAGCCTATCACCTGGATTTAAAGGAGACGCGACGCCAAAAACTTTGGTCTGCCATAGATCCTGCGGAGCGTAGGCACGCAGGTGTTTGGAGACGAGTAGTGAACGCAACCGGGGGCGTGTCCTGAGGGGTAGGTAGGCCCTTCGTGCCATGATCCGGCCGCCAGGAACCGAAACAGGAGCAGCGGCGACGACGAGGGAGCAGCGACGACAAGGAAGCAGCGACGACAACAGCAGCGACAGCACAGGCCCCACAGCTGGAGCACGTGAGTCCAAACGAAGGAAACCGTGAGCCGATTCGGCGCCAGGCACCAAGACCACACGTCCTGTTGGGCGCAAACTTGGGAGGGCGTGTGTATTGGCACCAACCCTGGACGGTGATCGACGGGAGGACGAGCGGTCGGTCGGCTGAGCCAAGCAGCCGGTGAGATTCACCCTTTTGTAACTTTATTGAAATAAAGGGGAAATTTATAAAAAGAAGCATCCTGTGTTATTTCTGGGTTCGGGCATTCGGAGCAATTCGGTGGAACGATCCCCCAAACTCTGTGAGCTACCCGTTGCATTTGTTGCGAGCAAACGGTAGAAAAAACAGTTCGTTACAATGTCAGAGACAAAATAATGACCGCTTTTAGTGGAAAGAAAAGTATGTCATACAAACTATGCATATATTCGCAGGGCAATTCTTGATCTGATTGCTTCTCTTACAATCAATAAAAAAGGAACTCGATCGAGTACTAGGAACTAGTTTTCGTACCTTATAAGGATCTGCTAACATTATTGATATTTTTATTGTATTTTTATGTATATTGTGTATTGTGTATTTTTATCGATTCCATATATACTTTAGAATATATAATTTTTGGTTTGAAACATTTTTGGTGCACTACCAAGCGTTTTTTTCAGGAATAGTTTCCAATCATAAATAATTAGACCTTTGATGTTTTATAGCTTCATGATGTAAAAGAACCTAGGATGCCTAATTAATTAGGCAGCATAATATTAAGTATAACAAGAAAGGAAAGCTAACTTCGGGCGGAGCCGAAGTTGATATACCCTTGCAGTTCAGTCGCAGTCCGCTAGGTGGCGCCACGGATCTTATATTATTAGATATATAGCCGATGGTATATAGTCGGCTGATCCTTATGAAAATTGGCAGATCATATTGTTTTTCCCAAAATAGAATCTGTACCAAATCCCATCTTTCTAACTTAAAAAACACCAAAGTTATGCCAATTTCGATCGTTGTATGACAGCTATAGGGTATAGTCGGCTGATCCTTATGAAATTTTGTACATAAGATATGTTGGTCAAATATAACGTGTGGAAAGTCTCAACTCTCTAACTTAAAAAACACCAAAGTTATAGCATTTCCGATCAATCAGTTATATAATATGGCAGCTATAGGATATACTCGACCGATCCCGGCCGTTCCGACTTATGTACTACCTGCAAGGAAAATAAGGATGTGTGCCAAATTTCAACTCGATAGCTTTAAAACTGAGAGACTAGTTTGCGTAGAAACCGACAGATAGACGGACAGACAGACAGACGGACAGACGGACATGCTTTTATCGACTCAGGAGGTGATCCTGATCCAGAATATATATACTTTATAGGGTCGGAGATGTCTCCTTCACTGCGTTGCACACTTTTGACCAAAATTATAATACCCTCTGCAAGGGTATAAAAAGAATTTCAAATTTAGCAAAGGGTATAGGGCAGGTATATTTTAAATAAAAACATCAAATATAAACATCAATATTGAAAATTACTTTTAGTTTTTTTTAAAGTAGTATTAAAATTATTAGTTAAGAAAATATGTTTTTTTTGTATACTTTCCTGTGGGATAATTGTTCCTTTGACTGGCTATATCCCGATAACACAAGTCGATCAATGTTCGTCGCAGAATAATACGGATAAAAACACGCGTGTGTATCCTTCAACAGCATTTTACTGAAACATTAAAAAATATACCAGAATTAAATGCACATATATAAACATTTGTTTATACAAATAGCTAATGTTAGCTGAAACAGCATGTCAGCCAACGGCTCAGCATCAATCTACGTTAGTAAACGTAAATGGAGGTAAATAAATTAATAACGAGAAAGAAAATCTAACTTCGGGAAGAGCCGAAGGTTGTGCCATTTTCTTAAAGCCTATTTATAGCCTATCCTAATAAAATTTGGCAAATCGGATTACATTACCTGTTTCCGACATTTTTATTAGAAAATTGATTAAATGGTGAAATTTATAAGGATCTGACAACTTTATATCATAAGCTTCTACTTAACTGCAAGGGTATATCAACTTCGGCTCCGCCTGAAGAAAGATTTCATTTATTGTTTTTTTTTTTAATTCCTAATGGTTTGGAGGAGTGATCGCAAAAAATCAAGATTTTCTGTTTTAGGAGTGATTGCAGAAAAATCATATTGTTAATTTGGACCTATATAATTGGTCTATGGGGATAAGCACTCATGTGTCCAAGTACAATTTTAATACATAGCACGCAATCATAAATTGAGTGATATTTTGAGCGAGAAAAATAAAAATCACATTTTTTTTCTCCTCGAGAATAAGGATTGTTTTTGATTTTTATTTTCTTGCTCAGAAAATAATAACCATTTTGTGAGTTTCTAATCTTCCGTCTGATTCTGAACAACTGGTAGCTCTAGGTGACTTGAATATCTCAGAACTTATGTGGGTTATTGTTGATAATTCATCGTCTTTATTGCTTACATGCACCACTACTTTTCCGTAGCCATGTTTAACATGTCACTCGGTCAAATTAACCACGTTAAAAATTCGTTAGAAGGGCTGCTGATGGAATTACTCTTTCAAGAACGTTGCTCCCTTCGAATCCGGAGGATCCATATCATTCCACTCTTGAGGTTTTAATCAAAACTAATACTTTAATTGACCTAAAGTCTCCACTTTAATCTCATAAAGTTCGTTGCTTTCGTAAGGCCGACTTTACGAAACTGAATAAATTAATTAATTTTGACTGGATATGAAGATATAAACATTGTCTTTCATTTTCGACACTTGCGAGCCGTGGAAATATCCGTCAAAGCACCTATTAAATTTAGAGAACGTCTTAAATAGACTTTTAAATAATCATAAATCATCTGGCTGTAAAGTTAGTTTTTCGAGATACTTAGAAGCTCGGTCCAATTTTACCGTGCATACCGCAGAATAATATAGGAGTTATATTCGGCTCTACCGGATTCACTTTATTCAGAATCCGAAGCCGTTTTATAGCTTTGTAAACACCAAGCGTTAAAATGCTAATCTTTTCCTCCTTTACTTACGTTACAAACTTATATGCGGGCATAGATCAGGCAATGTCCAATCTTCGCAAAGTTTTTTTAAACGTTTTCACCAACACCATTCCACCTCAGCCTTACACTTATAATATTCAATCAGCCAACCTTATATTTGTCCCATCGTTTGATAAACACCGTTTATTATCGGATCTTCATAAGGCTAATCTCTCCGGTGGAGTACCTGGTTTGTTACTGAAGATCTGCGACGATTAACTGTGCAAACCGGTCTTTCAACTTTTTAATCAATCGTTGGAGACTTCGATATTTCTCCTTATGTGGAAGGAATCTTTCATTAAACCTTTGCATAAAAATGGCAAAAAACCCGACGCTGTCAATTAAAGAGGCATTTCCAAATTGTCAGCAATTCCAAAGCTTTTTAAAAAATTTATCATCCCACATTTGCAACACCTATGTAGTTCATTAATATCACCGTGCCAAAATGGTATCATGAAGCGCCCCTCCCCCACTACCAACTTATTGGAGCTTACGGATCGGAATGGCTTACAAACAGAAGTCATTTACACTGGCTTTGAAGTAAACTCAGTCTTTTGAGATTCCCAACTGATCTTCTTATCTGGCTTTTGAGCTACTTGGCTGGAAGAACCCAAAGAGGCTTCTTTAAAGATGTTACCTCGCATTTAGTCTTAGTGTCACATCTGGGGTGCGCCAAGGAACCCATCTTGGACCCTTACTTTTTACACTGTTTATTTACTTTACTTACAAGACTTGGCTCTTGCCTTAACTGATTCACTCGTACTTATGAACGCTGATGATGTTAAGCTTTGTCAATCAATCTGAGACTTCAATTTGATTTGGATAAATTTCAAAATTGGTGTTAAGCCAATACCCTAAAACTTAATGGATCGAAATGTAAGCTCATGTTATTTTACCGATCTAGTCCTCACCAAGCTATGTACTTTCTCTATGGGAACACCGTAAAACGATTAACTCAGGTTAACGATCTAGGTGTCCTATTTGATTTGAGACTTCAATTTACTGACCATATATCTACCATGGTTAATAAAGCACACACGAGTGTGCTTCTTTTTTTAAAAGATGGTCAAAAGAATTTAATGACCCGTACATAACAAAAACTTTAAATACATCATTGGTCCGTCCAATTTTTGAGTATGGATCGTGCGTCTGGAGTCCTCAAAGGAGTAAACGGAGATCACATACAATCTGTACAAGAAAAATTCCTGATTTTCGCCCACAGAGGACTAAATTGGGATGCAAATATTCACCTTCCCTCTTACAATAGTACTCTTTTCTTAATCAACTTACCATCAATAACTAACTGTAGAACTGTGCTGGGTGTCGTTTTTCTATATAATCTTGTTAATGGTAATGTAGACATCCAGCATTTACTAAGACGCTTAAATTTTAACGTTCCTATTAGATGGACTAGAGAGTATCAACCTTTACTCATTAATCATTGTTGGTCGACATATGGCCAACATTATCTATTTGGGGTATTATGTTTGGACTACAATGGTTTCTACGACATCTTTTTTCTTTACTCTACCTATAACCTTATATCCTTAATTCTAAATGCCTTATCTGTGCAAAGCTCTTACTCTATTTGGATGTTGCGTTACGTTACCTTTTGACGGCGGGAAGTAGGCTGTACATATACAGTGGGGGCCGCGAAAAAACGCGCTTCAACATTGACCCTTTAACCCTCTATAAAGAGCTTCCATCTCTATTTCCGCAGTATCCACTCTCTGCTTACAATTACCACTGCAACAGCTACAGATTCCATCATTTAACCCCCTTAAGGAATTATTATTTTCCGAGGCCGATTCCAATAAAAAAGCGCAATATCATAGCGATCGTAGCAAAGATCTTCATACTAGTATACCGCAATACTCCGGAAAAAGGTGCAGACACAACCGGCCAATAAGCCTTTCCCCGATGTGACGAATAGTAGGACCATAATAAGATCATTTGCCATAGCTCCAAGGACGGTCTCATCCTCAAGGCGCTTTGGCGAAAGGTCGTTAATGAGATCCTCAAAAACGGAGGACCTCAACCAGAATGCGAGGATGCAGGCTTATACAAAGGCCACCTCTGGTTTAATAAGGTGTGTCGTGAGCTAAGTTGGAGGCAGTGAACTGGGACGAGATCCCAGCAAGCCGAGGGCCCTATGTCTGACAGAGACGCCGGCAGACGCAAGAAGGATTATCCAGGGTCCTTAGATTCATGGAGATAGGATTATTGGTTCAGGGAATCTGTAAAACAGATACAGCAGGTTTTCTACCTTAACCTCTTTTTGCTACCAAATGTCAGCAACGAAGACTATAAAGCAGGATATCGTAGGATATGCTTGGTATATATAAGCCATGAACAGGCATTCAAAGCAGACCTTAAGAAGTACAATAACGGCTATCATTATACCAATTCTGTTCTACTGGGTGGTGGTCTGGTGGCGCGCAATAGGCAGCCTGCGCACCACCCCAAGTAACGCTCTTGACTTTATCCTTGCCTTACCACACTGTCGGCTAAGGCTACGAGAAGCGGAATCATGGAAAATAACAAGCTTTGAACACACCAAGCTGGATTTATACCACTTCACGCCAACTGGAGATACGGACTCTGTGAGGGTACGAATATGATTTTTTTTTGAAAAATAAACACAGAAGATAAACTCTAAAGGTAAACAAACCGTAGTCGATAGTTAGTAGACGATAGTTAGTAGTCGAATAAAAATAAGTCGATAACAGATCGCTGTTACAGCCCTTTAAAGCTGTTAAGGAAAACAATCCGGCAACCCCGTCTATCTGGCAATTTTGACAACCGAATTGCCGCTTGATTGGCTTGTTCTTTGCGATCAAAACGCCAAAGTGGAAAGTTGTATATAACGCATAATAAATAGTGAATATCACCAACGTGGAAATTGGGATAGTACCGAACACGGTACACCAGTGAGACTGAGAGCAGCAGACGTGTGCGTGATTGGGGCCGCAGAAGATCAGGAGCGGAGCTGGAACCTGGCCACCCAGGAGCGTGGAGGACATAACCTCACTTTCCGGCGCAGAACCGCATGTTCGTTTGAGCCGACTGCATTTAACCTGATGGGCTAGCCGACGATCGCTGAGGCAGACATCTCGTCCATAGTGACGATTCAACAATAACAACAGCATCCAGGAGAGAAGTGCGACAAGCTGTGCCAGGATTAGTGTATTATTAAGTAGAATTTAATTTTTATTATTTTTTTGTAAATTATTTTTGATCGTACCTAGACTCATCATCTTTTCCTGTAAAGCATTGATAAGATTTTGGCAACATGTACATCAAAACTCCATAATTTAATTCGCATTTAACCTGATCACCCCAAAACATCCAGCGTTCTCGTCTACAGGCCTGCGGACTTCGAGGGATGGTTGCGTGAGTAAACATTGTGAGTAACAGTGCCTCTTTAGAAAAACGTATGAATAGTCAGTCCATATCCAAATGATTGGTTAGACGTTCTACCTTAACTCCTACTTCACATACATACATATAATTCTTTATCTACACATTTTTACATTACATTCCAATTTGTTAATTAAGCTATATTAAACTCATTTTGTAGGATTAGGACCAATTAGGAGTAAGGGTTTAGGTTAAGTCTGAAGAAAAGCAATTATGTTTTTGTATTGAAGTTTGATTTTGAAATGAAGTAAATTTATAATTTTTATGGGCACCTGAGCTGAACGATTTCAATATAGATGGGTAAGGGCAACAACCATTCGTTGTTGATTCTTTACAGGTAGGGCGGGCAAAGCAGAAGAACCTCACCACCTTAGTTCTTCCAACAGCAAGGTTTCCTGTCTCGACTGTAGCCCCTTTCCTAACTCTGTCTACAATTGTGTGGCGGTGATGCTGATTAGGAAGTAACCGACTCCTTGCATCTTCCCTGAGCTAGGCCGTTCCCGTAGGCAGAGTATGCAACCAGTCGGTATCCACTACACCGTGTTTGTCACAGAATAAAATGGCGCCCAATGTGGGGCTAGCAAAACATCTAGCTAAGCAACAAACAAAACACCAAATCGCAGCCCCTGCTCTCACGAGCTGACCTCCAACCAATCCTAACAGTCAGCCTTCCAAACAAGTTTTTTTAGTTTCAGAAAACCCTTCTTTTTGATTCCACTAGGACTGCTGTGTTTTGGGAAATCCTCAGAACCAGACCAGGGAACAAATTAAGGTTAGGAAAGATGTTTTAGCCCTTGATCAACTCATCAAACCATAAATATTCATAAATTCGAGAATTGTAATTGTTGGAAAATTCAGCAATACCTCATTTTTCAATGTTTTGGCTTCAATTTTCACCCTTTATTATTGAGAGTAAGTTGCCTAAATGAAATTGAGATTTATATTGGTTGGAATATTCAGCAGTATACTCTTTCATTTATTGCAACGAGCATATCAGGTTGTTTTAGATTCAATAGAAATATGAAGAGACAGACAGAAAACCTAGTAATATATTAAATGAAATCGATACAGCAAAGGATAAGCCCCAGATATCGAATAAAATTCAGGTTTCCGAAATTAAATAGGGAAAATAATAAAACTATTATCAATCAGCTTTCGTTATCTTTCAGTTGTTGTTGAATATCGAAATCGAAATAATGTCAGTCCGGTGTAGTCCTGAAAATAGTTCAAGATTGGCCGTTGAGTCGGTGCAATGCTCCGTATGCAATTATACCAACGCCGAGATAGAATTTGTCGAAACTCCGTGTCAACACCGCTTTTATCGAACGTGCGTAACTGCATGGTTACAGCAAAATAAAACGTGTCCAAATTGTCGACAACCATGCTTATCTTCGCAGCTAAATAATAGCACGCGAGGATCACAAAACTCTACCTTAGAAGTTCCGAGGGGTCAAAATGGATCCAATTTAAACTGGCGAACAGGTGCCGTTCCTAGAACTCGCCCGAATACCAGACCTGCCACAAGGTCAATCTCAACCGTATCCAATAATCGTCCGAGCACCGCCTCATAAGCGCAGCGTTCACCACGTGGTGGAGGTTCTCAAAGAGCGACTAGCATTTCAGAAGGTAGAATTGAGGAACTAATAACAAATGCTTTAGAAGCATACCAAACCCAACTGTCTTCGACATTATCAGAACAAATAAGTCTGGCAATGCAAAACCTTAACATACCTACTTCTCAAAGACAACTTGAGTGGGATTCGGAATTACCGACAGCCGACCCATTACAAAGTCAGCTTTTCGATAATCATGTGTCAGGTAACCATAACATATCCGACAATCGTTCACTGGAGAATAGAGAGAACCACACCATCAGACCTGACCAGATTTCAAGTTTAATTGTTCACTGGAAGCTACAATTTTCCGGCTCACCAAAAGACATATCCGTAGAAGATTTCATATATCGAGTGAATACGTTAACACGTCGCTCATTAAATTGGAACTTTGATCTTTTGTATCAGTACGCGAATTTGTTGTTTGTAGGCCCAGCTCTAACCTTCTTTTGGCGATGCCATAGGAGTTCAGAGGAGATGAATTGGCGATTACTCTGTTTTCGGTGTTTCGACGATTTTCTTGACTCCATCCTAGCCATCGCCGATGCGCTATCTGAACCCATGTCAGACTCAGAGTAGGCTCAGACAATAAGAAACAACCTAAGATCTGACCTAGGACACGATCTTTTACATATAGAAACCCAAACTATTGCTGCTTTACGCAAGCACTGCCACCGTGAATATTTACAAACGATAGTTGTAGGACAAACAAAAGTCGCGCAGCAGCACGACTTCGAGAATTCTGGAGATCAAAACATGGCTACAATAGTTGCGTAATATCAGCAATTAGTAAAGTAAGCAATGACATCCGTCCGTTCGCAAATCTAGTCGTGTTCAATAAACCGTACTTAGCATTGCTAGATAGTGGTGCGAATAAGAGTGTAGTCGGCGGAGCGTTAGCTAAAAACATTGTTTCAGGAAGCTATAAATACAATAAGGCTCACGGCCACGTTCGAACCGCAGATGGAACGAAACAACCCACCCTCGGTACGATCACAATTAAGACTAAATATAATAACATTGAGGCCGAAGTTGAGTTCTTAATAGTTCCATCGAACACACTCGATGTTATTTGTGGAATAGATTTCTGGGAAATATTTGGAATTTCTGTTTCTTTAGGAAACCAAGTATCTAGAAGGATTGTTAAGCCGTCTTCCCCCAGTTCACATCATTTCAAAAATTGATTTGAAAGATTCCTTTTGGTAAATTAATTTAGACCCTCAGTCCCGACCTAAAACGGCATTCACCGTCCCGAATAGGCCATTATATCAATTTAGACGTATGCCTTTCGGACTGTGCAACGCCCCTCAGACAATGTGTCGTTTGATAGACCAAGTAATACCATATCAAATGAAATCTCACGTGTTCGTCTATTTCGACGACCTTTTTATCATGTCACCAAGTTTCGACGAGCATTTAAAGCACCTATCAGAGGTGGCAACGTGATTACGCCACGCAGGCCTTACAATCAATATTAAGAAGAGCCAATTTTGCCTTCGAAAAGTAGAATACCTAGGTTATGTAGTGGGTGAAGGAACACTGCAAGTGAACCCAGAAAAGGTCAGTGCGGTATCTCAGTTTCCTATCCCCAAAACCCAACAGCAACTGAGACGTTTTCTTGGTATGTGCGGTTGGTACCGTCGATTCATATCCCAGTATTCAACAATAACAGCCCCATTTACTGATTTACTTCGCGGAAAGATCTTTAGCTGGAACGAGGACGCTCAGAAAGCTTTTGACAAAGTCAAATCTAAGCTTTGTGCTGCTCCTTTCCTAATTCATCCGGATTACAACAAGCCACTTATAATCCAATGTGATGCGTCAATGTGCGGAGTTGGAGGAGTGCTAGCACAATGCGATGAATTAGGCAACGAACGTCCAATCGCATACATGTCCCAAAAATTGAATGGAGCTCAACGTAACCAAACGGTGACCGAATTAGAGTGTCTGGCCGTGGTGTTTGCCATCAAGAAGTTTCGCATGTATGTAGAAGGGCATAATTTTACAGTTGTTACCGATCATTCAGACCTGCGATGGCTGATGACTAATACCGACCTCAGCGGGAGACTTGCCCGGTGGGCAATTAAGCTACAAGGCTTAGTGTTCCAAATCGAACACCGAAAGGGGAGTCAAAACGTCGTACCGGACGCCCTATCACGATCGTTCGAGGAACCAACCGAGATACTGGCGATAGAAGTAGACGTATTTCCAGAGATTGACTTGCAGTCAGATGCATTTGAATGGGAGGAATACCGTCAGCTAAGGGACCGTGTCCAAAAATGCAGTGTACCTGGATTTCGAGTCATGGATATCTATATATATTATCGAGCAGGCTTTGCTAGCGGAAATCAAAAAGTTGACGATCCGAATTACAAACTTCTAGTTCCACGCGAATTGAGAGCAATCGTAATTCATTCTGCCCATGACCAACCTACATCGTCGCATGGTGGGGTGGCTTAATGTCTCGAGCGAATTCGGAGAAACTTCTATTGGCCAAATATGGTGATAGATGTGCGCAATTATATAGCGCAGTGCGATATTTGCAAAACCTGTAAACATCCGACACAACGTCTTCGACCGCCTATGGGTGTGCAAGCCACAAGTGAAAGACCATTTCAGCGGATCTCTTCCGGACTTCATCGGTCCATTCCCAAGAGCCCGGATCGGAAATATAGGCCTATTAATTCTTCTATATCATTTCTCCAAATTTACTAGGCTAAGGCCAGTAAAAAAGTTCACATCCAAGGTAGTGATGGATTATTTAGAAGATGAGATTTTTGTATGTTTTGGAACTCCTGAGGTTTTGGTTAGCGATAATGCCACTCAGCTTAAAAGCCAGGACTTCGCAGCCTTTACATCCAAGCATGGAATCCAACATATTCAACTGGTGCTTACTCTCCGCAATCCAACGCGGCGGAGCACGTCAACCGGTCGATCAATGCAGCCCTACGATCATATATTCGGTTAGATCAAAGGTTGTGGGACTTGTATATAGGAAAAATTAATTCTGCCTTGAGAAATAACATTCACCAATCCATTGGAGAATCCCCCTACTATGTAATCTTTGGCCAGCAAATGCTAACTCATGGAAAAGATTATAAGTTGTTGAGAAATATCCAGATGTTGTCAGATAAACAAACCGTAGTCGATAGTTAGTAGACGATAGTGAGTAGTCAAATAAAAATAAGTCGATAACAGATCGCTGTTACAGCCCTTTAAAGCTGTTAAGGAAAACAATCTGGCAACCCCGTCTATCTGGCAATTTTGACAACTGAATTTCCGCTTGATTGGCTTGTTCTTTGCGATCAAAATGCCAAAGTGGAAAGTTGTATATAACGCATAATAAATAGTGAATATCACCAACGTGAAAATTGGGATAGTACCGAACACGGTACACCAGTGAGACTGAGAGCAGCAGCCGAACGTTGGCTGTGGGTGAGCCCAGCCGTTCGCCGCTGCACGTGTGTTGTGGTTGTGGCGAAAAGACTCCAGGTGAGCCGACTAATATGTCGCTAAGCAGAGTAATAATAAAGGTGTTCTAGGAAGTGGTAGAAAACCCCCCGATCGTTTACGTAGCGCTCACCAAAAGCCTACGTCAAGCAACCGATCGAGTTTCGACCCAGAGGTCTACGACGGAGGCACCGCGTTGATCATCGGCCAGGGATCCAGGAAAAGCTTTCCTCGATCAGCCCCTAAACGTGCGCAAACCCGGTCCAGACTCGAACCACGATCGGCGAGGTCTGTGGCCGGCGACGTGTGCGTGATTGGGGCCGCAGAAGATCAGGAGCGGAGCTGGAACCTGGCCACCCAGGAGCGTGGAGGACATAACCTCACTTTCCGGCGCAGAACCGCATGTTCGTTTGAGCCGACTGCATTTAACCTGATGGGCTAGCCGACGATCGCTGAGGCAGACATCTCGTCCATAGTGACGATTCAACAATAACAACAGCATCCAGGAGAGAAGTGCGACAAGCTGTGCCAGGATTAGTGTATTATTAAGTAGAATTTAATTTTTATTATTTTTTTGTAAATTATTTTTGATCGTACCTAGACTCATCATCTTTTCCTGTAAAGCATTGATAAGATTTTGGCAACATGTACATCAAAACTCCATAATTTAATTCGCATTTAACCTGATCACCCCAAAACATCCAGCGTTCTCGTCTACAGGCCTGCGGACTTCGAGGGATGGTTGCGTGAGTAAACATTGTGAGTAACAGTGCCTCTTTAGAAAAACGTATGAATAGTCAGTCCATATCCAAATGATTGGTTAGACGTTCTACCTTAACTCCTACTTCACATACATACATATAATTCTTTATCTACACATTTTTACATTACATTCCAATTTGTTAATTAAGCTATATTAAACTCATTTTGTAGGATTAGGACCAATTAGGAGTAAGGGTTTAGGTTAAGTCTGAAGAAAAGCAATTATGTTTTTGTATTGAAGTTTGATTTTGAAATGAAGTAAATTTATAATTTTTATGGGCACCTGAGCTGAACGATTTCAATATAGATGGGTAAGGGCAACAACCATTCGTTGTTGATTCTTTACAGGTAGGGCGGGCAAAGCAGAAGAACCTCACCACCTTAGTTCTTCCAACAGCAAGGTTTCCTGTCTCGACTCTAGCCCCTTTCCTAACTCTGTCTACAATTGTGTGGCGGTGATGCTGATTAGGAAGTAACCGACTCCTTGCATCTTCCCTGAGCTACGCCGTTCCCGTAGGCAGAGTATGCAACCAGTCGGTATCCACTACACCGTGTTCGTCACAACTCTTTATACTTGTCGATCATCCAATAGCAAACTACTAAGAATCCATCCTTTCTAGAGAGAAATGGTATGCACAAATCCCGGGACCAGTGAGCTCCCAACACAAAGGCTTAAAGCAGAATGGCCAGATTGGAGGAGTTTTCTTTTGCAAGCGTCGTTATCTCAGCGAGTCTTTTAGAATTCTAGATCACTGCAGTGTTTACAAGACAAAGTCCTATTAGGGAATATCTTAAATCTCCAACAATTGCGGACAATCAAGAAACAATATACATCTTATCGGACAGTCTAGCAGCACTTAAAGCACTTGACGATTTCTTATCCAATTCTTGAACAGTCGCAGATCTCTTAACGGGATGGCGGAACAATATAACATCCTTCGGAGAAATAACTGGTAGACATCCCCATAGCAACTTTCAGGCTCAAATACAGGAAGTACTTCGGCCTGGCAGCCCTTAGGAAATGGAGTGATCTCCAGACCTGCACAAACTCGCGATTGATCTGGCCGACTCATTCTAGAAAAGATTTATAAGGCTTATTGCCCTTAACATGCAAAACTGCAGTCTAGCAGTAAAGGCAATCACCCCCGCTACGTGGGACTTAAACTTTTTGGCGCCGCTATACTAAAGAACATAACTGACCTTCAGTAGTGTGATAAGCACTCCAGAAGACAGAAAGGGAGGGATACCTTGTTAGATCCCTTGCCTGAGCAGTATCACAGGAAGCAATAGAAACTCAAGTGGATTCGCGTGGTTTCCCATGGCCTCCCACATCGCCGTTTCAACCTAACCCAACCTAAAGGGTACGAAAAAATTAATTTTTTTAAGTGCTACAAAAAGGACCTTACCGTGCTGCACCTGTAAGCTACATACCTCGGTGCAAAGTCGGTGCAGCAAGTGTTAAGGCTTTCGACCTTCTCAATTGAATTTTTCTGTTTCGACCTCTATAGAAGCACCAGTACTAGTACTTTATTGTATAATTGCGACTCCTTCTCCTCTTCGGAAAGGTCGATCACGTCTAAAAAAGGTGCATTTAGTTGAAAAAACTTCGGAACTAAATATCTTCGGCTTTGTTTTATGCAAAGACTATGTAATCGCATTAGCATTCAACATCAAGTTACAAAACATTATAACCACTAAAGAAAAATGTTAGCTCATAAATTAATATAAAATGAAAAACGCTGACCAAAGTTACAAAAATAACACTTTTGCTGTTCCTATTAATAAAATCGACAAAATTTTGTAATATTGTAAAATGCCCATAGAATCATTTTTACGTTGAACTTTATTTTCATTCATTTACCGCTTAAGAAAATATGCATACTTGGATATTAAAATGTCAGTTTTATATCAATAAAGTCAGTCTCCGAAAAAATATTGTTTATCGAGATTAGTTTATCTCTTCGCGAAAACAAAAGGAAAAAATTGGTGGCTGTAGAAATAATTAAATTGCGAAAAAAACGAACGAAAACGAAAATGCGTGCACTCTTCGACGTTATAAAATTCGCTTATATTCATATTAACAAACCTTAAGCCTAGCTTATCTAATGCGGCGAAGCGGGGCGAATTCATGGGAGAGCGCAAGTGAGAGCTTCACTTGCGCTCCCGCTCCGCCCTAAACTAACTTACACTAGACTTCATAAAATTCCACTTATTATCTACATCTAATTATACACCGGCCCCGTTGAAGGCCTTCCTTAGGCTTCAACTATTGGCAGCCTTGCCAGCTTGTGGACTGCCCTCCGAAACAATGCTCCTCTACTCGTCCTGACGTCGGCGACCCTGACCCTTCCGTCCGCGCCGGCGTGAGTCTCGACGACCCTGGCGGTGATCCACTGCTGGGGCGGCTGGTTGTCCTCGGCAACCAGCACCAGATCGCCCTTCCTGGCGTCCTCCTGCTCCCGCTGCCACTGTAGGCCCAAGACGTACTCCCGGGACCAACGCTGCCAAAACATTTGCTTGATTGACGAGACAAGCCGCCATCGCCGCAAGCACGTTAGAACCTGCTGGTCCGGGGTCCGCGGTGCTGGTGGGGCGATGAGCGGCCCGCCTGTCAACAGGTGCCCGGGAGTCAACGCCTCGCCGTCGCTTGGGTCCTGACTGAGGGCGCCCAGGGGCCTCGAGTTCAGGACGGCCTCGACTCCAACGAGGACGGTCTGCAGCTCCTCTGCGGTCAACTTTGCGCTGCCCACCGCTCGTAGGAGTAGGTGTTTTGCAGACTTCACACCTGCCTCCCATAGTCCGCCCATGTGCGGAGCCCGCGGCGGTATGAACGCAAATACGCATCCTTTTTTTGATGCGTATTGCCGCAGCTCGTCCGCTTCGCTCTCGATCTGGTGCCGCAGTGCCGCGAAGTGGCGACTCGCTCCGACGAAGTTCGTCGCGTTGTCGCAGTGCACGGTCTGCGGACATCCTCGGCGCCCAACGAACCTTTGAAAAGCCAATAGAAAGGAATCAGTTGACAAATCTGAAACTACTTCTAAATGTACTGCTTTAGACGAAAAACAAACAAACAGGGCAATGTAGGACTTATATGGTGGCTACCACGAATTTTCAAGGTCGTCTCAATAGGGCCACAGAAATCATATGGAAATCATATGGCCACATATGGAAAATGGGCGGAGAGCACGAACTCGATCTAAGGGTAAATCTCCCATGATTTGAGTCATCAGATGAGGCTTGCATTTAAAACAGCGTATGCATGACCGCACTATCTGACTGCAGACTTCCTGCGCGTTTACTATCCAAACGCGCTGTCGCAAGAGACTCACTAGTGCTCGTGGACCCACATGAAAATTCGACTCGTGCAAGTATCGGACGTAGCTCTGAACAAACTGAGAGCGCTTCGTCAACAATACTGGAAACTTGGCATCGTACGAAATAGGAGCATTAGCTAGTCGCCCCCCGACCCGCAACAACGAAAAGGTAAGCCCAGCCTGAGAGGTTTCCTGGACAAACGGACTTAGCTTCTGTAGGCTTGGGCTAACAACAAGATTTTTTCTAACATTTTTAATTTCCTCTTGATACTCGTGCTCTTGGACTATCTGGACAATTTTATTAAACGCGTCTCGATATTCGACAGGGGAAGGTACATTATCAGAAGGAACTACTAATTTTTTACATTTCTTTATAAAGCGGACCATGTAAACGAACACTCGCAGCAGTTTTAAGTGAGAGGAAAATCCTTCTATCACTTCCAACAAATATGAGGTAGAGACCATTGCAGTCAGTCCGACCGCACTCTTCTTTGCTTCCATCTGCAAAATCTCTGGTGACGGATCAAACCGAGGGCTCGTTGGCCACTTATCTTCCGGCTCCGTTAAAAACGATGGACCTGTGAACCAAATTGATTCTATCGTTTCCTTTACGTCTCCACCTCTTGACACAATATCTGCCGGGTTCTGTTTAGTTGGTACATGCCGCCACGTGCTATCCTCTGACCACTCTTGAATCTCAGCAACTCTATTTGATACGAACGATGACAACGACGATGGATGGGAACGAATCCAATGAAGACAAACTTCCGAATCTGACCAATATACACTTCGTTCGATCGGTGCTTTGATAAGAGGTTTTATTTTGCGACAGAGGTCCGCGAGAAGGTGAGCGGCACATAACTCAAGACGGGGGAGCGTCTTTGTCTTGAGCGGCGCTACTTTCGACTTTGCTGTCAACAATGAGACTTTACTACCTTCTGCAGATTTGCAACGGATATAGACGCAGGCTCCATAGGCTCTCATCGATGCGTCAGAAAAGGCATGAATTTCAATTGGTGACATTGGCTCACTCATCACAAATCTCGGTATTGAGATCTCTTCTAACTGTGACAAGGCAAGCTGAATCTTGTTCCATGCGGTTTCCAAGTGCAGTGGAATGGACTCATCCCAATCTAGCTTATTGAGCCAAAGTTCCTGTAACAGGATCTTTCCTTTAATAAGGATCGGGCTTAATAAGCCAAGAGGGTCGAAAAGCTTTGACGTCACCGAAAGAATATTCCGCTTAGTCGCCCTTTGACCCATGACTGACATATCAATTTCGGATTTAAATACATCATCTTTAGGAACCCAAACGATTCCTAATGTTTTTGTCAGCTCTGAGTCCGAAAGTGTTATTGGCTTAACCGTGCTCTCGGATGCAGTAACTTCAGGCGAGTTTGAAAACCACTTGCTCAATTCAAACCCAGCGTTTTGAAGAACCTGAGTTACTTCAGACTTAATTGTCTTTAGCTCCTCCACGCAACCAGCACCCGTTAACATGTCGTCGACGTAAAAGTCAGACCCAATAACTTTAGCAGCTCGAGGGAATGTATTTTTCGCGGATTCACTCAACCTCTTCAAACACCTTATGGCCAGGAATGGGGCTGGTGCAGTGCCATACGTAACGGTGTTGAGCTTGCACAATTTCAAGGACTCAGACGGGTCTTTTTCCACACTATCAACTGGTATCGTCAATCTGCTTCATTTACCATCACTTGACGATACATCTTTTTTATGTCGGCTACTAGAGCGAATTTGTTTAGCCGAAATCTAAGAAGAGTTGAGTAAAGCTCTTCCTGAATTGTTGGACCCACCATCAACAACTCATTTAAACACTTTTGTGTGGATGTCTTGCAGGACGCATCGAAAACGACTCGAAGTTTGGTCGTTGTACTTTGCGGCCGCAAGACACACTGGTGGGGTATGACGTAGTGTGGAGAAGCAAGAACGTCATTGCTTGCAGGGGACATATGGCCTAGGGATTCGTATTCTTCCATAAATTCCAAATACATTTTCTTTAAGTTCGGATCTCGAGATAATCTTCTCTCGAGCGACAGAAATCGGCGTTTGGCTATCTCGAATGAATTGCCCAAAACGCTTGGATCCGACTTAAATGGAAGTTTAACTTCAAATCGACCTGAAGGCAGTATTCTTTTAGTCTTCCGATAATGTTCCTCACATAGCTCTTGTTCTGGCGACAACATCTTTTTTGAAGATGGAACTTCTTCCAACGACCAGAATTTTTTCAAGTTTTTGTCTATTGACTCTAATATTTTCTCTTGGCAATTCAGACTAGAGACCGGCTGTGGAGGAGTTGAGGAATTGGCCAGATATTTTCCCGATACTATCCACCCAAGGAGAGTTTTTTGAAGGATGGGATGGTTCGGACCTTGTTTTATTTGGCCAACGGACAACAGTTCGAAAAATGACTCAGCTCCAATTAGCATATCTATCCGCTGAGGTTTGTAAAAATATGGGTCTGCTAACGGCAAGTTCTTTGGTAGGGTCCAATCTTTCACGTTCACTGACTGATCAGGGTGATAGCCTGAAATGTTTTTCAAAACCCAAAAGTCGAACGGAAACTCGCTACCACGGTGTGTATCTTTTTCTTAACTTGTGAATTAGTTTGACCAATTCCAAGCAAGTTGATGCACGATTCCTCCCTGCGGATCTGTAAGCGTTGAGCAAGATCTTCTGTAATGAAATTCATTTGTGACCCTGAGTCAAGTAATGCTCGGGCCAAGATGTGCTCACCATTTTTTGTGCGAACGCTTACGATCGACGTTGCTAACAAAACCCTTTCTACAGACGACGCATGCAAAACATGTGAAGTAGAAGGGCCATCATTCGTTAACTCTGGAGGAGGATTTTGTGTGGGTGGTGGTAATGCTAAGCTATTTTCGGTCACTGTAAATCGGTGCAGAAGTTTATGGTGCGATCTTGAACAGATTTGGCACCTGGTCGATTTACAATTCGCTACCGTGTGACCTTTTCGCAGACAATTCAAACATAGGGAGGCTGACTTAACAAACTCGAACCTTTGCATTACAGCAAGGCGAGCGAACGGACTGCACTGGGCCAAAAAATGGTTGTTGGCGTTACAATAACTGCAAGCTGGTTTGGCGTTGGTAGAAGAACAAGCCAACGAAGTTCTATTCAGTTGCTTGCTGAACCCAGTTCTTTCTTGCTTTGGTTTGCCAGTCTCTTCAGCGGACAGATGCTGGTATCTACGATTTAGTATTTTTTCGAAATCGGACCACAGCGGCAATTCCTCATAATCCAGTGACTCTTCCCATTTTTGCTTGGTCACTGGATCCACTCTACTCAAAACTAAATGAATAATCATTGAGTTTGCAATTTTAGTATCATCTCCTATGGATAATAGTGATCCATAAATTGATGACACAGTGTCGATGAGACCCCTCAACGACGACGCAAACGGCTGGGAAATTTTCGAAAGGCTGAACAGTTGACGTATTTGGTTCGCAAAGATGAGACATTCGTTATCATAAACTCTTTTTAAACTAGCGATAGCTTTGGCGTAATTACTCTCGGTGACCTGGAATGCCTTGACAGTTCCTAAGGCTTCACCAGAGAGGCAAGAAATTAAATGATTAAATTTCTCGATAACTGGAATGTTCACATCTTTGTCAACTAATGTCTCGAAAAGACTTATGAAATTTTTGAAATCCGAATAATTTCCACTGAATTTTGGCAATGCCAAACTAGGAAGTCGAGCTCGAGTTGGGGCTGCAGAAATTGCAGTAGCTGAACGGGAGTCTTCAGCTGAATTTAAGGCATTACATAAGGACATAATCCTTGCCTTGGTAGTTATTCCTAATTCTTCCAACTCGGCTCCGAAATCATCCATTTCATCTATTTGCTCGATCTGGTCTTGCAACTCATTTGCTTTAGAAATTGCCTCATCTAAAACCTGAAGCCTGCATTCTAGCTCGGTTTTGTTTAGAGGAAGTGATCCATCTTCCAAACGTTCCTCCAACCGGCGAATGCTTTTAACTTTGACATTCAATTTTTTTTTTAAGTCAATAAGAGTCGTGGAATTAAGTTTTTGTTTGGTACTTTCCATTATAACACTTTATTTTTTTCAATACACAAAAAACGAAAATAATGCAAATATAAGATGTAATAATTTATTTTAAATTTTTTTTTTGTCAAAGAAATTTTATTAATTTATTTAAAATTTTTAAAGTACTTTTAAAATATTAATATTAAAAATTTACTATAATAAATAACTTTTAGAAATTTATTTAAAAATTTATTGAATTTAATTCAACAAGAAAATGCGAAAACGAAATTAATTAATTAATCTTATTTAAATAAATTAAAAATAATTTATTAAATTTAACCAAAAAAAGAACAAAATCTAAATTGATTAATTAATTGATAACGAATTATTTAACGATTAGGCACAGAGTATCCAAAAAAATAGTTGGTCGCCAATGACACCGAAACCAATATGCTCGACCAAATTGTAGGGGAGCGCGTCACTTGGCAGACCGGTAAACTATACGCGCCAAAAAATGCATATACATACATACATACAGCAGCGGATAACGGTGGGAAACGAAAACGAGAATATTATCGCTGCATCTATTTGTATGTATGTAAACCAAATATATATGCACCTTTATTTTATCTGTAATAAATAAAATAATTTTGGCTGCACGATAGTATTTATTTGGACGATTTGTAAATTCGAGAACGAGGGGTAGGGGGCGACAGTGATTGCAAATAATATAAATATTCTCTTTTTTATTTTATCCACAGGCAGTACATTTAGGTTAGCACATATATTTATAATTAAAATTTTAGAATTTTTATATATGTTGTTATTAATTTTTGCTCTACTATTTTTTCTACGTACGTATGCGCCAAGAATTGAAAGGAGGGTGCAATATTCCAGCACAAGACGGATTTTAATTTGTCTTATCTCAACTTTCAATTTTTTGCACAAATACCTGGGGTTCTGCTTTCGGATCCTTTAATCCTGCGGCCACTTTCCTTTCACAATTGATGCAGGTGCAG